>PVIY010011543.1:0-64954 GCA_004026745.1 Myrmecophaga tridactyla
GCAAATGTTCTGGGAAATGATCATGATGATGAACATGCAACTATGTGATGATATTGTGAATTGCTGAGTGTATGTGTTGGGAATGTTTGTGTTTCTTGTAATTTTTTTTAATTAATAAAAAATTTTTTTAAAAAAGACAACAGAAAAAGAAATAAAACGAAAACAGAAAAAAAAAAGATTATACATACCATACCCCTTACCCCTCGCCTTCATTGATCACTAGCATTTCAAACTAAATTTATTTTAACATTTGAAGAATAGCTATTCTTAATTAACATTAAAGATTGATGACTATCTCACTCCTTATTTGACGGGTATAGGACCAGATAACTTATTTGAATAATCCCCTTAGCTCTCTGTATGTTAGAATATTTCAGTGCAACTGTGATGAGCTAAGTTTGCCCTTCCATCTTTTCTAGTGTCAGTGTTACAACGGGGTGGTTCTGTCCACCGAGAGCAGTGTCGCAGTGTCTGGTACTCTAAATCTCATGCCAAAGGGGAAACAGGTGAGTGGGCTGCGTTCTTACTGGGTGAGTAGGGTATGTGTGTGTGCTTGTTTTCTCGCTGTATCTTCCATATGTTCTTTCTTTTTGGTATTTGATATATAAATACAAAAGTGTGTTGCACTTGCTAAATTTTTACTGTGTCTTTTCCTTTGCAGTGAAACAACGTACGTGGTGAAATATATACAAGATATATAAAAATCAGAATTCAGGGATTTCCAACCTTGTAGAATTTCTGAATAAATCTCATAAGTTATAATATATCCACTGTGCTTTGGATGTGTGAATAATTTTCATCTAGGAAGAGTAAAAAAATAATCCTTAACTCTTCCAAAAATTTTTTAGTATAGAGCAATGAACTAAATCTGAAACTTTCTGAATTGGAGTTTGAAAGCTTCTTTCAACAAACTTAAATATCACTCTGATTTTCAGAGAATTATATGTTCTCTAGTCAGCAAGAACCTCAACTAATAACAGTTCCAGTTACTTGTTAGTAATTATAGTTCAATTGATTGCTGTGGTTATAGTTGTGGTTAGGAAAGAAAACAAACAAATGTGGCATAACAGCCACCAGAGGGAGCTCCAAGGTCCCACTAATAGACTAGAAATAGTGAAAAAGATCTCAGCGTTCATGTAAAAGAATCTGTATTAAGAATGTGTATTTCATAGACGTTGACTGACTTTTCCTGGAAATAATGTAATTACAAAATAGAGTGATTGTCATGACATTACTTGCTGTCTAGTGTTTAGCATCAAGTCAGTTACATATTCCAGGATATGTGTCTTTAGATTGCTTTTAATGGACATATTAGGAGAATTTCTAACTTTACAGTATATGGGTTTCAAAAGGAAATAACTTTAAGCAAAACCTTTGCATTTAAGTAGTTTTTCAATGTGGATAAATAGTTTATTTTAAATTATAAGCTGAAGGTTAGAACCTGTATCAAAATGTTAACAGTAGTTAGTTACTCCAGGTTGTGGGATTCCAGGCTGTTTTCTAGTTTTGTTTTTCTGTCCTTTTATAATGTATGTGTGCATGTGTGCATTTACTCTGAAATAGTAAATATAACAATATTAATATAAAATTGGATTGTTGCCTCTTTGCTTTTAGAATGCTAGAAATGATGAGGGTCTTCGTAATATCAGCTTGCCAAAAATTTTGACATGCATTTAAATCTTCAATACTATTAATTTTATTGTTGCTCCCTTCTCCCTCCCTTTCTTCCCTTCCCCTGCTTTTGCAAAATTTAGGCTCCAGGGGGCCATGAGCTGAATTGTGACTTCTGGGAACTAATTGGGTTGGCCCCTGCTGGAGGAGCTGATAACCTGATCAACGAAGAGTCTGATGTTGATGTCCAGCTTAACAACAGGCACATGATGATCCGAGGAGAAAACATGTCCAAAATCTTAAAAGCACGGTCAGTGGTTACCAGGTGCTTTAGAGACCACTTCTTTGATAGAGGATACTATGAAGTAAGTGTGTATTCTTCATCTTTTGCAAATAATACTTTTTTTGCCACTTAATCACCTTGGATGGGGGTGCTCACAGTCAGTGTTTATGTACTCCTCCTCTGCATCTGAACAGGTCACTCCTCCGACATTAGTACAAACACAAGTGGAAGGTGGCGCTACACTCTTCAAGCTTGACTACTTCGGGGAGGAGGCATTTTTGACACAGTCCTCTCAGTTGTACCTGGAGACCTGCATCCCGGCTCTGGGTGATGTGTTCTGCATCGCGCAATCCTACAGGGCAGAACAATCTAGGACACGCAGGCACCTGGCAGAGTATGGAATTGCCTTTTTCTTTTCCTTTTCTTTCTTAGAAAATGTCTTTATAGAAGGAGTTTTTATATAGGCAAATGATGATTGTAGGTAAGAAAATTTGATAACTTATGACACATGAAGGGCAGTTAAATAAATTAATGCATGAAAATGTGAAGCAGTTTTGCCTCTTAGGTCACCACTAGGGTCTGTTCTCACTGTGCCTTGACTCTTCATGTGAAGAAGAAATCACTACTCAAGGGGGAAGGAGTTTAAAACTAATTTGCAGAATTGGTTAGCAGTGTTGGAGTTTTGCCTTTTCAGGAATTTCCTGTGATTAAAATCCTTGTCTGAGAGAAGCTTAGCTTAAGAGAAGAGCAGCTCTGAGACAGTGTCTTGTTCTTCAGATACACTCACGTTGAAGCAGAGTGCCCTTTCCTGACCTTTGAGGACCTCCTGAACCGCCTGGAGGACCTGGTCTGTGACGTGGTAGATAGAGTCTTGAAATCATCCGCAGCAAGCATAGTGTATGAGCTCAACCCGGTAGGTGGAGTGCTGTATGGAAATGAACAACTGCAGATCTTTCTAAGAAAACAGTAAAGCCTTCCCTCTCAATTTTTGAACGTAACATAGGTTGTAAGCTAAAAAAGTTGACTAATATGTGAAGGCAAAAATTGGATAGTCATTGCCAATAATTTCGCAGTATTTTAATTTATATAAAAGGAGGTAAATATTTATTTCCCATTTTGAGGAATGTTACCCTGTTTTGTAGTCTGACATGACAATTTATATTAGGGGCAAATAGTTTTTAAAAACAGAAATCTTAATGCTAGTGGTTTCTTTTTATACACCGTAATTTTCCTTTCTCCTGCAGAACTTCAAGCCTCCTAAACGGCCTTTCAAACGGATGAACTATTCAGATGCCATTGTGTGGCTAAAAGAACACAATATAAAGAAAGAAGATGGAACTTTCTATGAATTTGGAGAAGTATGTATTTCTTAATCATTGTTTCAAAGGTGGCCTTAGGTTTACATGGATTGCTACTTCTGCATAATAAATAAGTTTATGCAAGAGGCATCTGCTGGTCTTCAGATAAATGTAATAACAGAAAGAACCTACTTGGGGTTATTTGAAAATTTGTTGAGTTAAGAGGTAACCTTAAAACAGTACCTTTTCTGTAATGTTCAGTAAGTATTAGCAGTATTTTAGCAAACCTCATCTGTTGTCATTTACCTCTTTCCTCTTCTTTCATTATTAATCCATGGCTTCAATTTATAAGCTCTACCCATAATTCACTAGGATAGCAGAGATGCTTTAGAAGGTGTGAACTCTTTGAAATCAAGTGCAAAATGTTGTTGTATGTATATACTTGTTCTTCTAGAGAAAAGAACGGGAGCTTTAAAAAGGGATTCCTGTCCCTAAAATAGTAATTGAAAATTCTTTCTTATGGAAGGAGATTCAAAGAAAAAAACAGCTTTAGGTTAAAATGCAAAACTGAAAGAGAAGGAGGGGCCTTAAGTGGGGAAGATGGCCTGTTATCTTAGATAAACTTAGTTTGTCTGTGTTGCCTTGACCACCCTCCCAGTGTGTATTGGGGGGTGTAGACAACAGTATTCCAAGCTCTTAACCATTACTTTCATAATATTTGCAAATCTAATTGTTGTATAGATGAAGTGGGAGTAGCTGCTGCTAACTACAGCTTTGTTGTTTTTCCCAGGAAGGAATTTGTGTAGAAGTCAGTATAGTAGGCCTATATAAATTATTTTCATTGTTTCATGAGTTGAATTTGTGATAACTAATAATACAATTTAGTACTGAAAACTTGAGTAATGTTAGTACTTAAAATGCAGCAGAGTAGTGAATTGAATGGAAGGCAGGCTTGGAGTCACAGGATTTAGGTCCCACTTCTGTCCTTACCAGCTGTGTAACTGGAGGCTTGTGGCCTTGCCTGTGTGATTCCCACTCTCTATCTTGAAGTTAGCATCCAGTTTGCAAGCTTGTTAGAATTAAATGAACTAAGCTCCTAGCAGGGTCCATGGCGCAGGAAGGCTTCAGTGCATGTCAGCATTTGACACTCACTGATAACAACATGCTCACATGAAGATGCTGGATTAGATAAACGGTCTTCAGACCTTTTGGGGGTTATGTAATAAGACCCCCTTTCCCCTATTTAAATCTTACACAGAGCTCCAGCATATAAAGCAGATAAAAGCTGAGAGACCAGAGCCTCTCCCACTTCATCTCCCATTTCCCCTCCACACCTCAGAGGGCTCAAGGCTCCAGGGACCAGAGCTTGAAAACTGCCGTGCCAGGTGATTGCCAAGGCCTACTTCAGGGCAGCGTGTCTGTCCCGTCCCCTTAATCAGGTTTTACTGGGACAAGAACTTTCAGTTTTAACTTGAGTTTTTGTATGGTTTACTTAAGGCTGTTTTGAGAGAGGAACTGATTAGCTTGATTTGTCATCATCTAACATTTCTTGGCTAACTGTTCCACATGTGGCTACATTTGGAAATTTGACATCGGTTGTCTTGTGACTGTGTCTTAATACTACTGAAGGCATAACTGTTACATGTTAACAGAAAATAAGTACAATTAACAGGAGAGTTTAAAGATTAGCATCATTAATAGCATGCTCTGTGTGGAGATCAGTGATGTTCTGAAGTGTTCACTGATTATCTTCTGCCTTATGGGACTAGATGGACAACTTTCCCTTCAGAGGTAGATAAAACTAGCCACTGAGCAGCGTCTCATCACATTGATAATGTCTTGGGTTTTGTTTTTTCATTCCTCAAGCTGCTTGGTGCTTGAGATAACCTTACAGAAGGAGGCAATTTTTTTTACAGTTCATTTAATACCTGCATTTTTAAATATGTTTTTTCTCTGAAAGAAATGGCCCCTTAGGTAAGTGTGTGTGTGTGGGTTATGTGCATTCTCCACTGCCTTGCTTGACTAGGACAAAGGGCTCACACTTGGTGAAAGAACTGCTTATGTCTTGTTGCATTCTGAGTGGTAAATGTTAATGAAGTCTCATTTAACCTCAGGATATCCCAGAAGCTCCTGAGAGATTGATGACAGACACCATTAATGAACCAATCTTGCTGTGTCGATTTCCTGTAGAGATCAAATCCTTCTATATGCAGCGATGTCCTGAGGATTCCCGCCTCACTGAATCTGTGAGTTTGTGACTCAAATAGTATCAGTAGTTTTGTTAAGTGGATGGAAACTGTCATTTGAAGTAAGGTCTAGCTCATGGCAAATATTTCATTATACATCTAGATGAATAATACAATAATGTTTTTTTCTTCCCTGATGGGGGTAACATGCTCTGTTAATGATAGCATTGAATATCAGTAGTTATAGGAGCTTAACTATGTTTTCATTTAAACTTTAGAGCAATACTATGTCTGATAGCCTAGTGGTAATTGCACAATTTATTTTTACTTTTATTTGAAGGTTGATGTATTGATGCCTAACGTTGGTGAGATTGTGGGAGGCTCAATGCGTATCTGGGATAGTGAAGAAATCCTGGCCGGCTATAAAAGGGAAGGGATTGACCCCACACCCTATTATTGGTATACAGATCAGGTAAAAACAACTATGTTTTTAACACTGTTTAAAATTTTTTCATTGTAAAGTTCTGTATAAATTACAGTTTTTAAAAGGAGAGAATTCAAGGTGGTACTTGGGTATTTGAGTGAGCTATATTCTGTTTCATGCTTATAATAATGTGGCTTATGAGTATTGCCAGTTTTGTCTTTGGCCAAATTATATGTTGACTTCTATTGCTCATTGCTACTGAGTTTTTAAAAATATGTTATTTCAAGTCATTAGATCCTGTCAATACTTATAATTTTTCCTCTGATAAACAGGCACACTTATACTGAGTTTGAAATTTCTTCTTTGCAGGGTAGTACTTAATCCATGGTTTATTTTTCACCAACATATTATTTCTTCACACTTGATCCATGAAGGTTCATAGATTAAAGGTTGAATTCCCAATCATGATGAACTAAGTCGTACCACAGTAGAAATGAACTGTTTTAGAAATTTTAAAGTAATTATTTATTCCTCCCTCTCTCTCTTTTTCTTAAAACAGAGAAAATATGGAACATGCCCTCATGGAGGATATGGCTTGGGCTTGGAACGATTCTTAACTTGGATTCTGAATAGGTATCACATCCGAGATGTATGCTTATACCCTCGATTTGTCCAGCGCTGCAAGCCATAACCCATTTCTCCTACGCATTAGGAAAGAATACCGTTTATTAAAGGAGCAGACTTCACCTCTTCAAAAAAAAAGTCAAAATCTTCCCTTTTTTTGTTCATTGGGGTGTAACTTTCTGTTTTTTATCCCTACTACCATAAAAATAATCCAAATTACTTGAACATCAAGTGACACTGATGTCATTTTAAGAAAACAAAATCCATTAAACAAAGTTTTGTTGTATAACCCTGTAGATATGGATTCATTTCAGCACTTTGGTATACAGATACACCATGTTTTTAATTAAATAGTTTGTAATGATGTTCCAAGGCATCTTAGTAAATTAATCTTTCTGTCCTTTTAAGTGTGACTGGAATTTAATTTATATCATTTTATTCTATCAAGGAATTAAAAATCTTGGAGAAAAATTGACAACATGGGTGTGAAAATTTGCTAATTTTAGAACTGGATGTAATTCGGCAGTAAATCCTGGGATCAGATTAATAGTCTTTTGCATCCATTATTAATCTTTTCTTAACATGTATAGCTCCTTATAATTCTGAGGCATATGAGTGGTACAGAAGAATTTGTAAAAATGACATTGTCTTAAAGAAATTAAAGTAAATATGATTCTCTTTTAGTAGTTAAAGATTCACATCTCTCCTAGCAGTGGTTTGTGCTAAAGAGGCAGACTGATCTTCCTAAGTAATTAAGGATAAATGAGTTCTAAGAATTTATACCTGGAATCTTAATAACAACTGTAAGTGGCTGTTTGAGTTCTTCCCAACCTGTCCTCAGATTTAATCTATGTTACCTTATTAACTCACAGCAGGCTTATTGAATGATTTCTTTTCAGATTTAGTTAATTTCCCCCCCAAAATGCATGTCATGTATTCTCAATAAGCTGTATTTCCAACAATCAATAAATAGACACATATAAAATCACTTTGCTGGCTTAATTTTTTTAAAGCTAAACATTTCTGTCTCTCATTACTTCATGCTTTTTGCATTTTTAATTTTTTTGGTGTGTGTATATGTGACATTAGATATTGCTAAATTTAATAGATGTTATTAAAATTATATAATTTTAAGATAAGGAAAAGAAACTACTTTTTAAAAATTAAATACATGGGCCCTAGCTACGTCTTTTTTGTAATCTTTTATGCGTTATTTGTGGGCACATTCAGTTTTATCCAATTCTGCAGCTAAGTTAAATGACAAATGGAAATGGGGCATTTATAATATATTTGGCCACACCTCCTTCAGATCTTCCTCTCTAGTTTAACCAAACCAGCAGTCCCCAGAATCCCTTGCTGTTGAATGATGTGCTGCTTTCTTGACCTGTGATGCCTGTCCTTCCTCCTCCACCTCCACTTCCCTGCTCAGCCTGGGAAGCACTGATCCTCAGCAGCTGTAGCCTCTCCTTTGGGAGAACTTTCTAACAACCTTTCCCCTTGTCTCATGGTGCTTTTTGTGGAACCCAGAACAGAACTGTACATTATATTTCTCTTACTCGGTTTATATAGTTGTTTCTCTATATTTGCATACAAGCTTTTTGTGGGTAGGGATGGGGTTTATACTTTTTAGAATTCCCATCCTCAGGGCCTAACAAATTGTGGCACATAGCACTGAAAAAAGTGACAAGTGAATGAATGATTAGTTTCAGTCATTATTTCTAAGTAGATGACCATGCAGACTTGCTTTTGGAAGGCTCTCTATTTGTCCTTTGCGCAACTTAAAAATACTTGGCAAAAACAAACAATACAAAGTGAAAACAACAGCAGTGGAAAAAGTACACTCATGTTCGTCTAAAACCAACTCTCCTGACTAATGCATTTCTCTTGTTTGGTCTCACCAGGGCTGGAAACCTTGAGTTACTTGAGTTGCCCTTTCTCTGACCTCCAGTATATCAACCACCTGTTCCCATCCTCTCTACTTCTATCTTATCTCCCATTATTTCGCTTTCTTCACTTCCTCTTTGCCATTCCTCTCAATATTTCTCCCATAAACTGTGGCAACTGCCTGCTACCTGGTCTCCCTGCCTCCCCTCTCACGTGCACTGTAGCCCACACACTGCTCAATTATTTTCCTCAGAACACAGCTCTGAATGGGCTACTCTTCTCAATGACTGTCATGACCATCGGTGACTCCCTTCAGCCTGCACAAATAAGGTCCCAAGTCTTAAGCATTTTGAGGGCTAGTCCAGCCTTATCTCGGAGACTTTCTCCCATGCTGGGTGGTGAACTCGTGAATGCCTTGCTCTTGCTTCTCTGCCTCCACTCAGTGTCCCTAAGTTCAATCTGATCCAATTCTACTTGTAAGTTCTAATAGCACCTTGGTGGAAAGGCATCCATCCCTTCATCCTCTCAGCCTGAAATAGTCTCACTTTTATTGGGGAGACTTCTCATCTTTTGATCCCATTCTATAAACATAGATTTCCTGGATGGGTATAATACTTTTTTTTTTCCCCTTCCAAACTTACCTGAATTGAAAGGAACATATAGGCATCAGAATTGGGGGAGGGAGGAAACCTCAAGGCTAGAGCTGTTTGGTTAGGAGAGAGGGTAGGGGGAGAATCGAATTGTATCCACATGAAGGCACCAGGGGCTTTTTAAAAAAAGTATTAAAATACAGAGAAAGGACATATACCATAAACATGAAGCTCCTTGAGTTTTCACCTATCCCCCAGCATGCTTGGGTGGAGACAGGAAGGTAGGTTTGGGGGCAGACCCCTGCAATAAGTGGAGACATCAAAGTGCTGCCCTTCCATGAAAAGAAATCTAGAAAACTGGTCCAATAGCCCAGAAACTGGAGGAAAGCTTGCCTTCCTGGGAAGAACGTGTGTGTGAATTTAAACATTTTGTAAGACACAGGAATACCAAGCTGTGAAATTAACCCAGAACTCCCTTGGATCCGGCAGAAACAAACCTGAACAGCTCTGCAGGGACCGTTCTTCCACTACCCAGGGAACAGAACCCTGGAAAGAAAACCACTCTTGTGGAATATGAGCACCAATATAAAAAAACCACAACCCATAGAAGGAAATGAGGGCGTTTAGTCATGCAGTATGTGCCTTTGTACTGGATTAGGAGCTCCTTCACTTCTATTCTCCACATGGCAAATAAAATTTAAGAGTATCACTCTGCTAGATAGGGATAACTCTAAAGCACAATTTTTGATTACATACAAAATTCTACAGAAATCAGCTTGGGTTTCCTTCCGCTCCTGCCTCGTACTCTGCTCAAGCCTTATTGACTCTGTGCTGTCCCTTAAATATCTATAATGTGGTCCTGCACTTAGTCCCTCTGTTGGCAAAACCCTTCCGCCAGGAGGGCTCCAGCACTCCCCTCACTTCTCTGCTGTAATGTCACCTCTGCAGAGGGGCTGTGTCTCACCGCTCTACTAAAAATAGCAGTCCTGCCCCTCCATTCTTTGCCCGAAGTTATATATCTTTTGTTTTTGTCTGCCCTGCCTCCCAGAATGTAAGTTCCATGAGGGCATACCCAGTTCACTGCCGGATGTCCAGTGCCTGCTACATGGCTGATGTGAGTGGGCTCTCGTATATATTTGTTTAATGAATAAATGAGCTACTAGAGTTGTTTCTCATTTACTTCCTAAAGTCCATGTTGCCTATGGCATAGTGCTTTGCTTATAGAAGTTCAGTACATACATGTGAATGGATTAATAAGCCCCTGTGTGACTAAGTAGGGTAAGCCAAACTGCCCGTCTGCTGGCCTGGATTTGGTGGCCTCTTTGTCATAAAAGGATTGTGGGAATGATCGATCAGATTTCAGTGAGTGATCCTGACAGCTCGTCATTTGTTCTACCACCTGCAGCCCTTCTTTTTTTTCTGATTAAGGATACATAGTTGAGTAATCTACATTTAGTTTGTGTAGCTCAGAGGTGCCAATCATGGCAAATAACAAATTAGGGGATTCTCTCCCACCCTCCTTCCCGGAATCATTGAGCTGAAACCGACAAATTCATTTTACTCAGGCCCACAGGCTGAACTCAGTGTTATCTGTGACAGACTAATTAAGTCACCCAAGCTCAGGCAAACCCTGACCAAGTGGCTGAGCCCAGGCTTATCTGAGTTGGCCCAGTGATTGCCTTTAAACGTCTGTTCACTAAGGAAATTGGTATATATTTGTGTGAGAAATGTATTTACATATAAATGAAAATAATACAAATATTTGGAAAGGCCCCGATAAATTTAGCATATTTTGTCAGCTTTATTTCATAAGAACATGAAAATTTACTCATTGGGAAGCTGCGAAGTTTGATATTTGTAAGTTATAAGCCATGGGTTAGAAATAACAATTGTTATGGTACTTTCTGTTGGGGAAAAATAATGAAATTCTGTTTTCAATGATAATTTATGAGTCTTAATCTGTGTTTCAGAAGATTTTATAGATGAGGAATTTTGAACGAGGCTTTAAAATAGCAATAAAAATGGAAGTATAAGATGAGAATAAACTGAATGAAATGGCACTAATTCATTTTTTAAAACTATTATATTGATATATTTAGCAGCATATTTGCTAGCTCCTTTCTCCTTTCTGGTCAGATCCAAGTGTAACCTGTCCCAACAGCTGATCTTTGTCCCTGTGACATTTGGCTCTTTTATGCCTGGTCAGTAATCATCAGCATTTCCTTGGGAGGGCCAGCAGATCCTTCTTATCTCCACTTAGCAAGAAGGGTGCAGCACTGTAGACCAGAGAGGACAGCTCATCTAGGGCCTCCCAGAGGTGGTCGAGAGGAGCATACACAGTTCAGATATCTAAAATCCTTGGCCTTTTCTAACTCTCTGGCCTTTTCTACATTTCTTCCAAAATGTGGAGACTTTCTATGTGGTTTTATTAGAAGAAATGTGTTCAGGTATTAGGTATTATGTAGAAGAGTATATTATCCATAATGGTCACCTCTTTAAGAGGGCGACTTAAAACTAGCATACTTTTCATTGTAAGATTAGAATATTAGTAAGAGGTATTAGTAAGAGAATATTGGTAAGAGGACGACAGTATAATATTTGGAACACATTTTCTGTCTCTTTCTCAAGGGACATCTACTTGGACTTGAAGACCATATAGTAAGACAAAACGTAATCCACTGAATTTGACAATGGGCATATAATTATAAGGAGGACTAACTTTAATAATAAACTAATTCAACTCAGCACAGTTTTTAGCAACAGAAAACTGGTTTTCAACTCAATCTAGACTCCAGTTGCTGGCAATGTTTCTCATGGTGTGCCCCTTCTACAGCGAGGTCTTCCCTGACTGGTCCTTTCAGTTGCATTTGTGTCCCCCTTCACATTCTCCCTCACCTTGTGTCATTCTTTTTCTCTAACACTCATCATCATTCAGAGCACTGCATATTTTTATTATTTTCTATGTCTCCATTAACCCCATGTAAGCCCCTAATCTTCTCTGTTTACTACTGTTTTCCCAGGGCCCACAATAGGTGTTCAATATTTGTTCAATGAATGATGGATGCCTGAGACATTTCTGTACCAAGCGCTAGTGTTGCATTCCGCGATGCACCACGCGGAACTAACTGCTGGGCGAGCCGGCGGAGGGTGGCAGTGCAGGAATGCCCCGAACCAGGGCTGCGCCGGTGCCCCCTGCTGCCGCCGGGCGGACGCGCTGTCAGGACGCTGGGAAACCATACTGGCAAACCCCATCATCGCTTCCAAAAAGGCATTTGCCGGCCTGCACTTTTCTTAAGGCTTTCCTGTTAACAGTATAATGTTTGGTTTTATTTTTTGGTCCCACCTGTTAAATTCTGCTACTTAAGAGCTGCTACGGAGAAAGTGAATAAATATGAGTGTCTAATAGAAAAAATTCCTTTTCCTATTTTAAAAATAACAAAAAAAGTCGGCACGTTGGGTTGCAACTTCACAGGCAAACTGAAGAATTGAGGCCAAAGCACCCCCTTATCTAGCTTATCATGACGGAAAAGTCCGGGAAGTCCCTCGCGGAGTAGAAGTTCCAGCCCTCCCATCCCAGGGCTCAAGCCGGGCTTCAGCGCGCGGACCTCACGGCGGTGACAGCCCAGGCGGCACCAGCCCAGCTCCCTTCTCCGGCAGGGGCGGGCTCTCCGCGGGGGGCGTGGCCTCGCCCGGCCCCGCCCCGCGGCCTCGCCCGGGCAGGGCAACGAATAATCCCGTGTGCGGCGTGGGCGCCGGGCCTGCTGCGCGAGATAAGGCCGCCGGGGTGGGCGTGGGGAGCCGCTCCTCGCTTGGCGGTGGCGGGTGCCGGCACCTGAGCGCGCCGCCGCGGGAGGAACCCAGCTCCCGGCCGAGGCTGCCCCGGGAATGCTCTCAGTCCGCGCAAACATGGCTGCGGCCCTGCGAGCCGCGGGCGCCCTGCTCGGCCATCGGCGTAAGTGGGGCTGTCGCGGCCGCCGCCGAGGCCGGGTCCCCGGCGACCCCCGGGGTCAGTGGGCAGCTCGACCCGAGCAGCGGGCCTGGGGACTTGGAGAGCGGCGGCGGGATGCGCGGGAAGCTGCGCGCCGCGGGGCGAGGGGTGTCGCGGAGACCGGCCAGGGGTCCTCCTCTGGGAGGGGCGGGGAAGAGCCGCGGTTCACCTGAGGACACGGGACGGCCGGAGGCCCGGGGGCGGGCGCGCGAGGCCTACGGGGCAGCTGGGTGGCGGTGGAGCAGTGGCTGACTTACTCAGAGTCTTAGTTTTTCTTATTAGTAAGATCGGGATAACGATGGCACCCATCTGGTCACAGGGTTGTTGCGAAGATTGCGGGAAGGAAGGGGGGTTAGGCGCCTGCTACAGAGAGGACCGTAACGGGGGCATCATCATCATCCCCGTGGGCTCTGCCCTGCTACCCTTCAAGGGTGCCGTAGGCCCACGGGGAGGTTCCCTCTGGTGATGGAGGTCATCATGTACCCACTGCTGCTCCGACCTAGCCCCTGGCGTCACCAGGTGCTCACAGCTCCTGGGCAGCGGGTCCCACTGCGGGAAAGACTGAGCACGTGTATTCTAGAGACGCTTGAAGAACAAGTGAGACCCATTAACAGCCTCACACATTTTTGATGCAAACCGTGAATATGTGCGTGTCCACAGGATGAGCTGATGGACTCTGGCTCAGACATGCCTGGGTTGGGATACTAGATCTGCCCCATTCCTGAGCCCTTAAACAAGGCGCCCAGCTAATCTTAAACTTCACTAAATGTAAAAGAGGAAAGGTAATGCCTCATAGGATTGCCATAAAGATTAGCAGTATACAGGTAAAGCCTGGCACAGTTTCTGGAACAAACAGACCCTCAGAATGTTTGTTGTTATTATTATACAAAAGGCTGCCACTTACCAAGGTGCTTAATTAATGCATTTGACGGGTGACTGCACTCAGATTCTCCACTTCATCAGTTTGGCACCTACTTGAGAGGGAGTGGGGAGAATCCACTCTGAGCTTCCCTATTCTCTTACAGGTGCCTTTGTTAGGAAAATAAAAAGGTTGCAGTGTGCAGTGAAGATCAGCTCACTCAAGGGCACAGGGAAACAAAAGGCCTTATCTTTTAAGAAGAGACAGCAACCCTCTTTGTCAGTAATAGGGCTGGAAAAAAGTATTGAATTTTTTCTTTTATCAGTCCTTACTGTCGCAAATGAAGTCTGACCGTTTCTAGAGTTGAGGTCATGAAACAATTATTAAATTATTATTTAAATCATTTTTAGTCCAGGTTATTAGTTACTAAGTGGAAGGATTAAAAAACCATAGCAGAAGTAGATTTCAAGTCCATTTATGTTACCAACTCTGGTTTTAAAGTGTAATTGTAATGCTTTAATCATTTTAGTCTATAAGGATTAACATTATCTGAGTTAGAAAAAATTGAGTAGTACTTCTGAAAATGAATTCTGAAGGTAAAGGTGGAAAAGCAAAGTTTTATAGTCCAAGTGTTTAGCGTAATTCAGAATTAATAAGAAGCTTCCTGGGAGAGGCCATATTTATATATATTTTATTAGAAAATTGATGGAATAATGGATTACTATTTTTCTTTATGCTTTTTGCTTTCCATATCTTTTTTACAATGAGTATATGTCTTTTGTAATCAGAAAAAAGTTTTTTCTTACAGAACAAAAAAAAATCAGTTAAAAACAGTTAAAAAACAAGAGTTTATTAATAGCTACAATATAGAACCTTATTTCTATTGTTAATTTTTAAAATGATATTTATTTCTGTAAGTAGTTTTTGAAATAAACCTCATCTCCCTTGTAACAGAAAAGAGCTATATTATGTAGTCAAGCAGCTGTGTACCCTGCCTCACTGCCACGCATCCAAAATATTTAAATAATTTGGTTTTGAAGAACCAATTGATTCCCATGAACTTCTTAGGACATGGGTATATTTTTGAATGATTCACCTTCCATTACACAGTTTTGTTTTCTCAGATTGTTTCTCTTCTGCATATCCCACAGGTTTATGGCTTTTATTGTCTAGAAGTCTTCTAAAGGTAGACCAGATGTCCAAGTGAAGAGTAGTCTCAGAATTACCAGAATTATGTGGTCTAAGTCCACATTATTGTGCATTCTTAACCTCTTTGCTTAACCACATGCAGTGTGCTGAGCCCTGATCTTGGGCTGGAGATACGTATTTTTTCCTAATCATCATAACAGCCCCGCAAGGTTGGCCTTATCACTATTTTACAGATGAGAAAAGTGAGGCTTGGCTATTCACTGAGTTGTCCCACATGAGATTTCTGCTCAGATCCGTCTGTCTTCAGAACATGAACTCTACACCACACAGTGCTGTCTGTGCCTTCTCATTTCCCTTCTGCTGTGAGCCTGGTGGATTCAGGAGTCTCAGTTGGTCCTTTGTTTGAATGATTTCTTTAAACTCTAGGAGGGAAACACCAGTTTTGGTAGGGAACACTCTTTGTTTTCCTGGAGCCTTCAGGTCATTAGAGGAAGGGAATATTTTAAAGTCCTTGAGGGGTGGCTGTTTTAACCCTAAATCCTGAGTAGAAGGGATCCCTTACTAGCAGTGTCAGTCACCTCTCTCAAAATTTGGTTACCTGTGAAAAAGAATTTAGCCAGTAGAGAGCATGGCAGATTGTACTAGGAAATCCTAATATACCAACTAGTCACGTTTCTGTCACATACACACACACACACACGCACACACACACACACACCCCTGCCCCCTGCCCTCCTGCCCCCTCCTTTTTAGGTCAGCAGGAAGAAATCTCATTTTATTTCCAGCAGTCAGATTATGGAATGTCAAAGTTATGTTTTCAAACCCATGGAATATAATACAGTCTCATTCATATAAGGAACTGTGTGAAATTGTGGCTTGGTTAAATCTCATTGTGCAGTTTAGAATTGAACTTGTGTAAAATAAGGAGATGCAAGTTGGCTTGAGACTTCATTTGAATGGAATTGAACTTTATGTCAATCTTTATGCTTTCACTTTGAGTTAATAAGGATTACTCAACGCAACCTCACGTAATTGGCTCCGTTGGGAATGTGCACAGTCTAGACAGATGGAAATCTAAGCAGCCTGGAGATACCGTTTTCCTATACTTTATAGACATGCTGGGTTGTAAAGCCAAATCAGATCAAGTATAGTCCCTACTCTCCAGAAACTTCAAATGGCTCTAATGCTGGCACTGATACTACGGGACAGAAGTTTTGCAAAGTACTTCACTTGTCTTGCTGCTTTAATCCTCACAAGAATCCTGGTAGCAGGGTGTCATCATCCCCATTTTACAGCTGGGGGAACTGAGGCTTAAAAAAATTATAATCTGGCCCTAGGTCACACTGCTAGTAAGCAACAGAGCTGGCTTCAGAGTTCTTGCAAAAATATGGCCCTGAGAGTTGCCTCTGGTCTGCAGACTTCCCTGCCTCTCTCCCACTGTGGGCTGTGTCCTGTGCTGGGGACATTCTCGTGTCTCCAGGCTTGTAGACATCCCAGTCTGCTTGTCCAAGCTCTGTTCCTGCCCTTGCACACAGCCACCCCTTGGCCACCCTTCAGGTTAAGAGTGCTTACACTGATGTGAGATCCGCCCTCAGGATGGACCCAGGAAAAAGGCCTTCTGGGAACCTGGAGGGAATTCTGCGACTGGGAGCCTGGTCTGGAAAGAGGGGTGTGGACTCTGGGTGGGAGATGCTCCTTGGCCTTGTAGCTTCCACGTCACGTGGGTCAGGGTGCAGCAGGGGAGGGCCAGAGGGAGCCATCTAAAGCCAAACCCTTGTCAAGAGCCAAGGATCACACTGGGGTAGGCTTGTGGGCATAAATGAGATCCTGTGCAATTAGTTGAAAGCATGTCCCAATTTTCGTGCCTTAAATCAATGGTTCTTAACCTTTTCTGCAGACCCCTTAGCCTTTCCCTTGAGCAGCATGCCACCATCCATAACTGTCTTAGCTTTTATAACATGCAGAGATTCTCATAAGAATCGTGCCAAAGTCTGCGGCTAAGGCAGGGAGAGGAGGTGTGTGTAGTTTCTAAAAAGCCTCCCTGAAGATTCTGATAAGCTATCCCAGGGGAGCAAACTTCCACCCCATCCCCTTGGAGATTTATTACCTTAAGTGCCTTTACCTGCCTGCAGAGAAATGCTGAGAAGATCATCTGTGGTATAGCATTTCTTTAAATTTGAAATCCTGGAATTATGTTCTGAGTACCTCTTCAAAATAAATTACTTTTCAACTAGATTTCATGCTAGCACTTTAATTTTGTCACAGTGGGACACGGTGGCTCGGGGACCTGTCAGCCGTGGAGGTGCTGGTCGGTTGCGGCAGTGTCAGCAGCGGCCCCAGGAACAGCCCAGCGTGTCAAAAGTACAAAACTTCATGTTCAACCAGAGAAGAGGTATGAGACTAATTTTAGGTGGAAATAAGGATTTATCTTTATTGATGCAAACACCAGTGGATATAAGCTACCTGGGAGGAAAGTGCTGGGAAAACCTAATACATAAAGAGCAGTATATTATTTTCTTGGGTTCCTGTCACTGGCTGTTAAGCTACAGATTTAATTCCTATGGGGCTTTTGTTAAAGGACACATAGTTGAGTACAAAGAGTCTGCAAGTCATATAGGGATGTTGCACAGAACGCAAATTATTTGTATGCTGGAAAGGTATTTACAAGCCCAACAATTATAACCATGAAATGTATGTTCTTTACAGGGTGAAGAGTATCTAATATACCAGGAATTTCTGTAGTAGCCGCCACCATTGTTTTTCATCTGTTAGCACAGTGAACGTAATTTTAATGACATAGTACAGTTTATGATTTATGAAAGAAATAAAGTACCTTGTCCCATCTCATCTCTTCTCTTTGCCGACATCTGTTGCCAGGCCTGGCACTGCTGCAGAGTAGCCTCTTCAGTGACAGAAGCCACCACTGTTCTCAGGTCCCCCTCTGGTACAGAGGTAGCAGATGTCTTTA
The DNA here is from genome assembly GCA_004026745.1 of Myrmecophaga tridactyla. Classification (NCBI taxonomy): domain Eukaryota; kingdom Metazoa; phylum Chordata; class Mammalia; order Pilosa; family Myrmecophagidae; genus Myrmecophaga; species Myrmecophaga tridactyla. The sequence goes on from PVIY010011543.1 coordinate 17,865, forward strand.
TAAAGGGAAGTTGCTCAGGGATAAGAAACTGTGCTCTTAGCATCAGGATGAGTGAATGGAAGAAAGCCTCTGGGTCAGGTATTGTTCTATGGAAGTTAAGCAGCGATGGAAATCAGATGTTCTTAGTTTGCACGTGTCATTTTTCACTGTGTGATCATGGGTACATGTTTTAGTACTAAGCACACTCAGGTTAGCCTGGGGGAGTGGGGTGGGGGTATTAGGGGTGGGACTCCAGTCATCTCATCTACAACTTTCTGCCCTCTCAGTGATGGATGGACCTCGGAGAGCGAAGCAGGAAACAGCCTCCACCTCCATTCTGGCCGGGTGCCAAGCAGGCCCCTTCCTTCCCTCACCCCACTGCCCCCTCCCCACCTCAGCCACAATATAAAGTACCTTCAGTACTTCGGGTTCAGAACACGTATTTGAAGTAAAATGAATAACTGATTTGATGTGGAACCCTGAAAGAAAAATTTTTTTCATTTCCATTTTATCCCAGTGATAAAAAGTTAGTGATATAAATAGCCTTAATGTGACATTATTAAAATTAAATAAAAATTTAAAAAATTAAATGAAAATTTTGTAAGTAACTTTAGATCATATTTATACAAAGGAAATGGGTTCATTATATAAAATCTAAACAAATATAGGCAGGCAAGAAAATGAAAAGATTTTTTAAATCACCAATAATCTCACCTCCCAGTATTTTGTCTCTATATCTACCAGTATCCACTCAATATATATTTACCAGAATGTGCTCATCTTGTACCTAGTTTTTATAACTTCGTCTTTTTGTTGGCCATCATATAAATATAAATATTCTTCTATAGTATTTTAATAACTTAAGAGTGTAAGGTATTAATAATAGGGTGGTACATGGGAGTGTCTTATCTTTTATGCATGATTGTTCCATAAACGCACATCTTCTCTAATAAAGAAAAGAAAAAAAGAGTACTAAGGGGGAGAAAAGAGTATTTAATGAAATTGTGATTTATTCATCCAGCCCCGGAGTGTGGAGCATGTGGGTTAGTTCTAGTTTCTAGATATTAGAAATGAGGATGGCAGATGTCATGAAAGCATTGTGCTGCTTGGTGCTTGTATCAGACCAGACTGAACAACGCGAGGCTGAGAGCTGTATCAGAGCTGCGGCCAGCAGACTTTTTCTGCAAAGGGCCATAGAGCAAATGTGTTAGGCTTTGTAGGCCAGGTGGTCTCAGCTGCAGCTACTCAACTCTGGAGTTGTGAGAGGAAAGCAGCCGTGGAGAATGCGCACACGAACACACGAGGCTGTGGCCCAGTAAACCTCATTCCCAAAAAGAGATGGCAGGGTGTGTGTGTGAGCAGGTTTTTCCACAGATCCTCGTGGGCCAGCCCCTGTTCCAGAGGCAGCGTGGAGCCACAGGCCAGTTAGATCTTTTAGGTTTAATGAAGATCTGGGGTTTTTGTTTCTTTTTCTTGATGCCGACTACATACAGTAGAAAAGAATTATTCTGTTTCTTTATTAATTGATCAGGTATGTACATTTAATAGTTCAAAGGCAGGTCCTCATATTTTGAGCGTCCCAGAATATAAAAATGGCAAAAGTTGAAACCTGAAAAGGTAAGAAGCTTTGACTATGTTTTCTTCTGTATACTTTCACATTTAAACAAAGGGAATTCGACTATTCAGACCTCGGTCTCAGATGGTCTTTGTCTAGAGGGGAGGAGAGACAGACACCCTTGACTAAAGCTTTGCACTGCACATCCTGGCATGGAGGGTGTCGGCTAGAGCGTCCTAATGCACCATTCGTCACGCGCAACACAGTTTTGAATTAACTGATGTGTATTTAGGTATTTTCCGATTGTGTGCTTCTCTTCCATGTATAATATGAACATGGGTTGGCAAAACAGTGGGCGGGGCTGTGTAACGTCCCATTTAGTGTGGCTGTGGCTCTGAGCTCAGGTGTTAGAGATGAAAAGCAGAATTCTAAATCCTGTCTGAACACCTGCACCCTCTGTGGCTTAGTTAGGTCTCCTAGCTGGGGGTTTCTTAACCAGTAATCTGTTAACTAGCAGTGATCCATGGAAAAATGCACTTAATTTATTGTGAGTTAGATTTTGTGGGTGAAAGACGGGATCTCAGGAGAGCCCTGGTGGACTAAGTAGAAAGATTAGTGAATGTTATAATTTCACAAAATAATGAATCTGGAATTTCCAGGTGTCAAGAAAAAAAAAATGAAACACTAGTTAATTTAGTGATAGTTCTGGTCAGGGTGAAAAAGTTCTAAAGCAATGACATTTTTATTGTAGTTGCTTGGTTTAGCAAAGAGGGCTTAAAGACTGGTTCTCAGTAGGGACTGGGCTGTTCCCTCCCCATCCCCCATGAGCTGTTTTGCAATGTCTGGAGACATTTTTGGTTCACAGCTTGCAGGGATGGGGGAGGTTACTGGCATCTAGAGGGTAGGGACCAGAGAAGCTTCTAAACGTCCTGCACACAGGATAGCTTCCAGAACAAAGGGTTATCCTGCCCAGAATGGCCTTAGTGCTGAGGCTGGAAACCCTGGTCTAGCACAATTATGTGAAAAGTGATCTTAGTTGATGTTTATTTAGAAAATCCCTGACATTGTAATGCAACATTTCCCTCTCCTCAAGAATTGGTTCTTAACTCTGAAAATTTAGGCAGAGAATTCAGATTTCTACCTCATTCATCTACAGTGTGTTTGATCAAAAACAGTTCCCACCTGTGTAAATTTGACACTGTTGCCTGATGTTATTACCAGATGTTGTTAACATTTGTCAAAAACTTGCCAATCAAAATGTCATCATAATATCATTAGTTTTAGGACATGTTAAGAACCGTCTTCCAAACGATGCATCTCAGCGAGTTTGGTTTAGTCACTGCAGTAGCTAGAGGAGATCTGTAGATTTAGAAAGTGGACCCCCAGCATTTGTAATAATGGTGTTTGGGGTAAACCTCAGGCTGATATTTCTCAGATACTCTATCAAGAATGAACGGAGAGTATATCCATCCAGTGGAATATTATTCAGCTACAAAAGCGAATGAACTTCTGAACTTGCTGTGACATGCATGAACCTTGAAAATGTGCTAAGTGAAAGAAGCCATATATAAAAGGCTCCCTATTATATGATTCCTTTTATATGAAATGTCCAGAACAGGCAAATCCTTAGAGACAGAAGGCAGATGAGTAACTGCCTGAGGCTGGGGAGAGGGGCAAATGAGGAGTGGCTCTAATGGGTATGGGGTTTCTTTTTGGGGTGATGAAAATATTCTGGAATTAGTGGTGGTGGTTGCACAATCTTGTGGCTATACTAAAAACCAATTAATCATCTTAAAATGGTGAATTTTATGGTATGTGTATTATACCTTAATTTTTTTAAATGCCACACACACAAAAAAAAACACACAACAGAATAAAAAACTAATGAATGGAAGAAATACTGCTTGTCCTTTAGTTCCCCCACCCACCACGTGGTTGGTGCTGGAGTCCTGTCATCTTACAGCTCTGGGAAGCCTCCCAGCAGGCATTTGGTCAGGCCAGGGGAAGGTTCAGGAGTAGAGAACTCTTCCTGGTCTGGCTCTCTGTGGGCTGCGGAGGCTCCAGAGTTGCTCTGGATTTTAGCAGTTTACATTTTTGGCATAGTATTTTTTTTTTTTAAATTTACTAGATTGCTTAATTTCAAAATTTTCTTATGGAGTTTTACTTTCTTTTTATAACTTCTTGCTCATTCAGTACGTGATTCTTTACCCTTGGAACTAATTTGAATGAATTAGAACAATTTCTTGCAGGAATTATCTAAGAAGTGGGTTTAGATAAAGAACGAAGAGACAAATATAAACTGAGAAATGTAGTCTATCATAGTAAGAAACAGTGAGGATGGAATAAAGGCAGGGACTGGAGAAGGAAGCAGAATAGCAAGAAATAATTTAATAATTGACCAGAGAGAAGAAAGCTAGTAAACAAATGAGAGATGGGGTGGTATTATACCTTGGAGGTTTTGAAATAATAGGTTTTGAAAGCATGGTATCTTTGTTCAGATTGAAAGTTTAATAGGGACTCATTTTGAACCACGTGAAAACCAGCATCACCAGTGGAGCTAAGAGGAGGGCCTGTGTGATGGCAATTGTGAGATCTATAGGCCTTGACCTTGCGTGATTGATTAGATGAGTGTTTGCTAGCTTAACCAAGGTTCTACCTTAGAGAAAAATAACATGTGTTACATTTTATTTTGTGTAGGAAGCCCAAAACTGGAATATTAATGTTAAACATGGGAGGCCCCGAAACCCTGGGAGAAGTTCATGATTTCCTCCTGAGGCTCTTCTTAGACCGAGATCTCATGACGCTTCCCATTCAAGAGTAAGATGTGTATGCATATAACAGCTACTTGTTTTTTATAACTTACACTGTGTATTTTGCCTTCCACGTATTCTCAATTCTAGTTTCATAAAAAATAAATGATTTCAATGGATATCTGGTAGAGGTTAGAGCAGCATTCTTATTTTCTGTTAGATATCAGAAGGAAATGATATTGGAAGAGTTACAGAGGAGGCAGAAAGCTATGTAGCCAGAATTCTCCTTGAACCCTTTTCTCCTCATAGCCCTAGAAATTGCATTTGTCTTGGTATAGCCAGAGTGCCTTTGAAGATATATTTGTACTGTACATTTAGCAGCTGAAAAACCTTCAGCGAAGCAATGATTATTATTCATTTGTCCTGTGAATGTGGACTGTGGCTGTCCTTCCTCCATTCCTCTCTCCTTTTTTTTCTCCTTTTTACTTTTTTTTTCACATAAGGAAGCATTTATTTGAGGTTCAACATGAAATCATGCAAATAAAATTTATATAAACACAAATCCACACCAAGGTATAACACAGATAGCAAAGGACAAAGTAAAAACAAAGAAAATCAAATGGCAGCTACATTTAGCAGGACAATTGTGTCTTGTACACCAGAAAGTCTTTTGTAAATAGTCGTCTTAGATCAACAGAAGACCAGTCTTCAACATTGTCTTGCAAGATGGGTTACTTTAGCATTTCCTCCAACATCTTCCTTTGGTATGGCTGGTAATTGTTTTGGTGATTGCCCCCTCAAGATGCCTTGCCATATGTGCTCTGTTGCCTGCTGTAGTCTGCATATCCCTGTTCATATCCATAGTTCCCATAGTTATACCCAGGATAATCATATAATCAATATAACCATAGCCGCTAAAGGTAGTTCTGATCACCACCATAGGCACTATTGTAATTTCCATATCCTTGATCATAATAGATATTAAATCTTTGGTTCCAGTTTTGGCCCTGATCGTCCTTGACCCCTAGTCCCACCTCGTTCAGTAGCTGTAGCTCTTCTTCACCCTTTCTGTTGTTGCTGTTGCTGCCAAATAACTCTTTGGGTTGTGCAACTTTGATTTCACACTTCCCAGAACCAGTTTGATGATATCTGCTTTCTAATAATTTCTTTACTGGTTCTTCATCTGTATGTGATAAAACAAAGTCCTCTTCTTTCATATCTATGGGAAATTCATCCTTTTTCTTTTAAAATAGTTTTTGTAATGAAAAATTAATACATACGTATGATAAAAATACAAATTGTATACAGGTTTTTAGAGGAAGAGGCAAGTGTGTCTTTTACCTTGGACTCCAGCCTCTCAGTTACTCTGTGAGAGACAAGCACTGTTGTGTTTAGAATGGTCCATGCATATTTAAATGTACACATACACACATACTCATATCCTCCCTCCCATCCCTGCCCTTTTTTTGCACAAATGTGAATGCACTAAAAATATACTTGGCACTTTGCTATTTATTTATTTTTAAATTAGCAGTGTATCTTGGAGATTGTCCCATAACAGATTATTTGGATTTGCTTTTACATGATTGTGTAGAATTGCATCATATGATTGCACCTTAATTTATTTCGCCAGTGCTTCACTGATGGACATTTAGTTTGTAGCATTGCAGTGAATAGAGTTGTATATACATCTTTGCTAACATATGCAAGTATGCATTTTTTTGCGTTTTTAATAGTATTAATGTACATTTTTTTAAATTCAGAGAAATGTGTGCGTCCTATGCCTTATATCCTAGTTCCTGCCAGGTGCAGGATCAGAAGTAATAGCTGGCAATCAAACTGGTCTTTGCATGGATGTTTGGTGTCCTGAATCTTCAGGGCATGCTGCTACTATAAATTGTGGTGTGGAGGGGGATACTCCTCAGAGATACTCGCTTTTTCTCTCTGATCTAGCCCAAAAGAGCTGGGTGTTGTCAATGACCTCAAGTTTCTGTTTGTAAAGCCCTGATCTTGTTAGGCTCTTCTTAAAATTTGGCTCATCTGTTTTTTTTGAATAGAAAATGTTTTTCACATTACTAAGGTGGAATAAAATCAACTTACCTTTTTGTTAAATGATTTAGTAAGCTGGCACCAATCATCGCCAAACGTAGAGCCCCCAAAATTCAAGAGCAGTACCGCAAAATTGGAGGCGGGTCCCCCATCAAGATGTGGACTTCCAAGCAAGGGGAAGGCATGGTGAAGCTGCTGGATGAGCTGTCCCCTCACACAGGTACACTGTTTCCTTATTAACATCTCACCAGGTTGTTCTTCCAAAGTAGTTATGACATCGAAAACCACATTGGATGCCAAATGCTGTTTTGTGTACTGGCAGCTCTTGGTTTGTGAGAATTCTTATATCATGTATGGCCACATAACTCAGCTCTTGAGGCGTTATCCTATGCCCTGGACTGGATAGTATTTTCCTTTACTGCCCTCTGTTAACAAATAAAAAAGCTAAAGATTTGGGGCATCTGTTTTCTGTTTCCAAAGCAAGTTCACACTTTGGTTTTTATTGAGCTAGATTATAAGGCAGAAAAACTACATATAAGATGCATAAATCGTCACACTGGAGAAAAAGTCTATGGGAAATGGATTGAGGCTGCTACTATTACCTCTTCATTCTGGGTGGATAGCTACTTTGATCACCATTTAGAGTAGAGGTAGCGAGCTGTCGCTGAAGCCATGAGACACTAAGCACCTGCTAGCAGCTGCTGTCAGCACTCAGCAGTACCACCACTGTACACCGTTTAAGTGCCTCTTTGGTCTGACAATAAAAAGAGAAGTGAATGAACTAGTAACTGCCTCCTGAGAAGCTCTACCACACAAATGCACGTGTGCAGACTGAAAACGCTAAATCTGTGAATTGACTAGAAGCTCCGTATTTAATTGCATCTAATATGCCATTGGTTGGAGGACATATCATTATTTGAGAGCCAAAAAACACTACCAGTTATTTTTTTTAATATTTTTATTAAGAGATCTTCACACACATACAGTCCATCCAGAATATATAATCAGTGGCTCACAGTATCATCACATAGTTGTGCATTCATCACCATGATCATTTTTTGAACATTTTGCATCACTCCTGAAAAAGAAATAAAAAGAAGAAAGAAAAAACTCATACACCCCATACCTCTTATCCCTCCCTCTCATTAACCACTAGTATTTCAATCTACTCAATATTTTTTTACCCGTTATCACCCCCCCATTATTTATTTATTTAGTGTCTTTATTTTTTACTCATCTGTCCATACCCTGAATAAAAGGAGCATTAGACACAAGATTTCACAATTACATGGTCACATTATAAAAGCTATATAGTTATACAGTCATCTTCAGGAACCAAGGCTACTGGAACACAGTTCAGCAGTTTCAGGTCCTTCCCTCTAGCTGCTTCAATACACTACAAACTAAGAAGGGATCTCTATATAATGCATAAGAATAACCTCCAGGATAACCTCTCGACTCTGTTTGAAATCTCTCAGCCACTGACACTTTATTTTGTCTCATTTCTCTCTTCCCCCTTTTTGTGAAGAAGGCTTTCTCAATCCTATGACGCTCAGTCTCATCCCCAGGATTCCTGTCTAACGTTGCCAGGGAGATTTATACCCCTGGAGTCATGTTGCACATAGTGGGGAGGGCAGTAAATTCACCTGCTGAGTTGGCTGAGGGAGAGAGGCCACATCTGAGCAACAAAAGAGGTTCTCTTGGGGTGACTCTTAGGCATAATTATAAGTAGGCCTAGCATCTCCTTTGCAGGAATAAGTTTCATAGGGGCAAACCCCAAGATCAAGGGCTCAGCCTATTGAATGGGTTGTTCCTACTGCTTGCAAGAATGCCAGAAATTCCCCAGATGGGGAAATCTAGCATTTCCTCCTTTCTCCCCAGTCCCCCAAGGGGGCTCTGCAAACACCCTTTTATTCTCTGCCCAAATCGCTCTGTGATGCATCAGGGAATCATACCAGTTGTACAAATGAACAAAATCTGCCCTATTCAAGATTCTGTATATTTACAGTGTTCAGATACACTAACCATACAAGTTAAATTAGACAGTGCTCTACCCAGAATATAAATTTTGGACCAAATAAACATCTCTTCCTTTGGTCTCACACAGAATTTGAAGTTTTAAATTTGTACCATATCATCCTTTCCGCTGTACTCTGATTTACCTTAGTCTTAGTTTCCTAGGGCTGCCATAACAAAGTACCACAAACTGGGTGGCTTAAAACAACAGAAATTTGTTCTGCCACAGTTCAGGAGGCCTGAAGTCCAAAATCAAAGTATCAACTGAGCCACATTCCTTCTGAAGGCCGCAGGGGAGACTCCTTCTTGGCCTCTTCCAGCTTCTGGTGGCTCCAGGTGTTTTTTGGCATGTGGCTGCATCATTCTAGTCTCTGCTTCTGTCTTCACATGGCCTCTTCCCTCTATCTCTTTGTGTCCTTTTCTGTTTCATTTGAAGACCGAAAACTGTCAGAATTTAGAGCCCACGCTAATCCAGGATTATTTCATGTTCAGAATCTTACCTTAATTACATCTGCAAAGACCCTTTTTCCAGATATGGTCACATTAAAAAAAATTTTGTTAGAGAAGTTGTGGGTTTACAGTACAATTGTGCATAGAACATAGGATTCCCCTATGCCACCACCACCGCCAGCACTTGCATTGGTGTGGAAGACTTGTTACAGTTGATAATAATTCTTTTTTTCTAATTCTATTTTTTAACAGTAGTTACATTTGTTACAATTGATGGAAGATTATTGAACTAGTGCTATAATTATTCACAGCTACAGTTTATCCCCATATTCCTAATTTATCATTTTTTTTCATGCATGTCTTTATTCTATTACTGATCTACTCATACACTAGATAAAGGGAGTGACTGTCACAAGGTGTTTACAAACACATGGTCACCTGATAAAAGCTATTGAGTTATATAATCATTGTCAAAGATCAAGGCTACTGGATTACAGTTCAACACTGTCATGTCATTTGCTAAATCCTAATTTTTCAGTTACACCTCCTCCCTCTCATTTGATCATTCTCTCAATCTTCAGGGATATCTGTACAATGACCATTTTAACTTCTTCATGCAGGAAAGGGTTATTGACCTTATGTAGTAGAGGAATGAATCTGGGTCAGTATTCTTGGAGAGACTGGTACCTCTGGGTTCAGGACTTAACTGGCATAGGAACTATCTGGAGGCCTTAAGTTTCTGAAAAAAATAAATGTACTGAGTACATCTTTTATAGAGTCTTAGAAGGAGCCCAAGGTATTCTTTAGGGTTTTCAGGAATACTGTTGGTTGGGGCTCAGCACACTGTGGCAATTTATGATATCTGGGTGAAGCTTGCATAACAGTAACCTCCAGAATGACCTGTTAACCTATTTGAAATCTCTTAGCCACAAAAACTTTATTTCATTTAATTTCTTTTCCCTCTTTTGATCAAGAAGGCATTGTCAATGCCATGATGCTCATCTCTGAGACTTATGTCCCACATTGCCAAGGAGACCTTGCACCCCTGAGAGCCAGATATGGTCATATTTTGAAGCTCTTGGTGAATATGAAGTTTGGGGTGATACTGTCCAACCCGTTTGTAGACACTGACCAGATAGATGTGTTAAAATTGGAAAAATATGCATTTTAGGCCATGTGAAATACATGCAGTACACTTCAGGGCTTCAGGATCAGGACAGGAATGTGACACAGCAGGGACCTTGGAGGGGACTGGCCTGTCTAAGCAGGACCAAAGGTATCACTAAGTGTCAGCCTGATTGCTCTCAGAATCCCTATTCTCTGTGCACACAGGGACAAAGGGCTCTAGCCCCTTAGGCAAAGCATCCCACGTGGAAAATTGTTCAATTGAATTTCTGAATAGCAGATTAGCTTCCTCCGCTTATTTGGGGCACAAGGGCATTTCTTATACAGTTCAGTCACAACTGCTGCAGTGTATCTTTTGAAGTGTTGGGAGAGGGCAGCATGGCTGACCTCTACTCACACCTACGTCACAGAGAACAGACCGCCTGTTAGCCGTTTGGCACCAATAAAGGGTTAGTGTGAATGAGCTCTGCAGTTGCTGTGCTTCTTTAGTGAAAGGAGGAAGCAAAAAGATGCCACACACACACCCCGCCCCCTGTTTTTTTTTTGGTACTATAGTTCCACCACCACTGTAGTATGCTAGTAGAGTTGTCAACTGGAAAATGAAGTACAGAGGGAGGGGGCATCCTTCCCTCCTCCTGTCCCTATGCTGGGTTGTCCATAGCAGGCAGGCCAGCAGTGCCCTTAGCCACCCAGGATGGCCTAGAAAGTATCCCACGTGATGACCTGGGTTTAACCAGCATCCCACTTACTATGGAATGTCTCATCATTTTAATATGTGGCCATGTTAGCACAAAGAGGAAGTTACAAGCTTGTAGATTCCAGGTTAATTATTCTTTGCTTTGTTGGGAACCAGAATGTAATACCACTTCATTTTTACATACTAAAGATTATTATGATAGTGACATTAAAAAAAAAAACAAAAAAACAGTGGGCGGGCCACGGTGGCTCAGCAGGTAAGAATGCTTGCCTGCCATGCCCGAGGACCTGGGTTCCATTCCCGGTGCCTGCCCATGTTAAAAACAAACAAACAAACAAACAGTTATTACACATTCTATCCTGAAAAGACTTATTTTAAAAGTCCATCATTCTCTGTTATTATAATGGGGATGAGTTTAGGGTATCCATGAAGCATAAATCAGCTCCAGCTCAATGGCTCACCTGTCTATTCATTAAAACACCTCTATTGTGGCAGAAAGATGTCTGTGGTGGTTTGGAGCTATGTACTCCAATAAAACATGTTCTTAAACTTAATCCACTCCTGTGGGTGTGTCCATTGTAAATAGGACCTTTTGATGACCATACTTCAGTTAAGGTGTGGCCCAGCTGAATCAGGGTACATCTTAATTCTCTCATTGGAGTCCTTCATAAACAGAATAAAATATAGATACACAGAGAGTGAAAGCCACAGGAGCTGTGCTTGTTTGAAAGTATTATGCATTCCAGAAAAACTATGTTTTAATCTTGATCCAGTCTTGTGGGAGCAGCTGTTTCTTTTAATCCTGAATCAGTACTGTAGGTTGGAAACTTTCAATTAGATTATCTCCAAGGAGATGTGATACACCCAATTGTGGGTGTGATCTTTTGATTAGATGGAGATGTGAGTCCACACATTCCAGGTGAGTCTTGATTAGTTTACTGGAATCCTTTAAAAGAGGCAACGTTTTGGAGAAAGTCAGAAAGACAGAAGCCTCAGAGCCGACAGAGAGAGCAAATGCTTGGAGAACAGTTGCCACAGAGAACAGAAACAGGGATGTTTGGAGATGCTTGGAGCCCAGCAGACATTACCATGAGATCTTAGGCAAGCCAGAATCTGGAGAGAGCCAAGTGAAGCCAAGAGATGAAAGCTAGCCCCAGAGAAGCAAAGTGAGGAACCCCTACAAAGGGTGAAAGCAATGGAGCCCAGGAGCAAGGGACCAGCAGATGCCAGCCACATGGCTACCCAGCCGACAGAGCTATTCCTGACCCATTGGCCTCCTTTGAATTAAGGTATCTTTCCCTGAATGCCTTATATAGGCTTAGAACTGTACACCCGTGACTTAATAAATCTCCCTTTTTAAAAGCTGTTCCGTTTCTGGTATATCACATTCTGGCAGCTTACAAACTAAAACAGGAGTCAGCAGAACCCAGAGAGGCACCATGTGCTTTACCATGTGACAGAAAAGCCAAGGACCAAGTATCTCTGACAGCCAACCCCAGAACAAAAGCATTGCTTTTGGACTTCTCCTGTTCTCAAAACCATGAGCCAATTAATTCCTGTTGTTTAAGCCAACCCATTGCATGGTATTTGTGTTAGCAGCCAAGAAACTAAAGCATCATCTTTCCTCCTTTTCTTGTTCTGTTCACTTGCTCACCCACTTATTCTTTCAACCATTAATTCACACATCTATCTAGCCATCCATTCATCCTTCATCCTCTACCCACTGAGGTGGATATTTATAAGCACAGACCCTGTGATAGGTGCCGTGATGAGGATAAAGTCAGGCACCCCTTACCTTTATGGAGCAGTGCATTTACTGGTAGTTTCCATTCAGGTAGGGAGTGAGTTCTCTTGGGGGCTACTTTTGGCTCCCTTGAAGGAGCTTGTTCACATTGCTGTTCATAGGGCGTTAGTGCTGACAGAGCTTTGGCATGCTGCCATGCTCAGTGGCCCGACTTGGGTCCCTCGGAGGCAGGCAGGATAAACTTTTGCTCTCTCCTGCATGGTGGAGAACCACTGTTATGGTTATGTTCGTGTGCCAGCTTGGCCTGGTTGTGTTATCCAGTTGTTGGTCAAGCAAGCACTGGCCTGATATTACTGTGAGGATATCTCATGGACTTGAATCATCAGTAAGTTGATTGCTTCTGTGGCTGATTACATCCTCAGTCAACTGGGGAGATTGCCTTCAACAATGAAGGAAGTCTCATCCAATCAGTTGAGATGAGATGTGATGATTTCAGCAGTCAGAAAGAAGAATTTCTGTCTTACTCTAGCCAACTAACTTCTCCTGGGGAATTCATCAAAAACCTTCACCTGAGTTCACAGTGCAGCCTGCCCTGCAGAATTTGGAGTTGCCCATCCCCATAGTTGCATGAGCCAATTCCTATAGAAAAATCTCATATGTGATGTAAATACTATGATATATATATCTTGTTGGTTCTATTTCCCTGGAAAACCCTGACTAATAGAACCACCTCCCCCTCTCAGCAGGCCTGCTTTGGCCTGATTCATTCGTTCAGTGTCAGCCACTGAGTTGTACTATCCAAAGTCAGGAAACATGGCTTCTACCTAAAAGAAGCTTTCAGCTTCCTGAGATCTTGCTCCTTCAGCCCGGTCTGCTTATAGGCCAGAGGGAACATACTTGAAGACTTAGTAGAGAGACGTCCTCGCAGAATGTGAGGTCTGGTGTCACATAGAGTGGCTTGAATGGAGGAAAAGTGAAATCACCTCAAGGCTTAGAAACTTTGAGGGAATTTTGCATTGAAGACTTTGGGGATCACCCCGGGTGGCTAGATGACTTCCTCAGGTGCGTGCTGCAGGTTGCCCAGAAAGACGGTCCTGGCCCTGCTTACTCACGCCTGCCTGAGTGGGCTTGAGGTGCAGCGATAAAGACCCAGGTGCCTCTTTCCCGGTGTGGGATGTGTGTGTGTGCGCACGTGTGTGTGTGGGGGGATGACAACTGGCACAACCAAGTTCCCTCCCTCCCTGAATCCCTTCCTCCTTCCTCTGATTTCTTTGTTTCTCTCTCTTTTAATCTCCTCCTCATTTCTTCTTCATCTTTCTTTCCTAACCTTTTTTTCTTTCCTGGAAAATTAGAAAGTTTATTTTTTAACTATGTCTATTTGTTTATTTTTGTTATTACAAGTTCCCTGTAGGCAAGAAAGTATGATGATTGCAAGCAGATATAAATGTTGGGGGAAGAGGGGTGGAAAGTGTGTGTTTGTACATAGAAGAAAGTTTAAAAAAATTGTTTTTACTGTTTCACGCTCTCATTTTCAGGGAAATAGTTGTTGCTTGGTGTAGCCAGTAAGGCAATTCTGAGACCTGCAGGGATTTTTGTGTAGAATTGACCAGTTGACTAGCACAGTGAGTTTTGCCAAGGTGTGACTGGGAATTGGTTTCATCAAGTTACACTGCTTGGCAGTAATTTAAGGACTAAAGAAAGGAATAAAGGTGTAGTGGAATCATTTAATGAAAGTCTGGATCTAAAATATGTTTCTAAATATTACAGCATAGAGCGTGCAAGGGAAGTTCAGTGGTGGAATTCTCGCCTGCCATGTGGGAGACCTGGGTTCAATTCCCAGCCCATGCACTTCTCAAACAAGCAAACAAATAAACCAGCAAAAGCAAACAAAAAATTTTAAAAATGGTGCTGCAATAATGGAATACTCAAATGGAAAAAGAATGAAATATGGCTCTACCATATAGCATACAAAAAAACATTACAGTGTAACTATTTGGACTGTGGCTACTTTTTTTTTTTCCAACTTTTTTTATTGTATAGTATAACATATATACGAAGCAAAGAAATAAAACAATAGTTTTCAAAGCACTCTTCAACAAGTGGTTACAGGATAGATCCCAGAGTTTGTCACGGGCTACCGTATGATCCTCTCATATTTTTCCTTCTATCTGCTCCAGAATGTAGGAGGCTAGGGGGCTTAAATTCTTTTTTATCATCACAATTGACATTTTTTTCTTTTTTTGTGAACAATAACATATATACACAAAAAACCTGTAAATTTCAAAGCACAGCACCACAATTACTTGTAGAACATATTTCAGACTTTGACATGGGTTACAATTTCACAATTTTAGGTTTTTACTTCTAGCTGCTCTAAAATACTGGAGAATGAAAGAGAGATCAATTTAATGATTCAGCATTCATATTCATTTGTTAAGTCCTATCTTCTATGTATAACTCCACCATCACCTTTTATCTTTCCATACCTCTCATTGGGGTTGTTTGGGCTATGGCAATTCTAAATTTTTGATATTGGAAGGGGCTGTCACTAATATGGGGTAGGGAAATGGAACTAGCTGATGTTCTGGAGAGGCTGGGCTGTTTCAGGACTTATCTGGACCAGGGACCCATCTGGAGGTTGTAGGTTTCTGGAAAGTTACTCTAGTGCATAGAACCCTTGTGGAATCATATATATTGCCCTAGGTGTTCTTTAGGATTGACTGAAATAGTCCTGGTTGGGAGTTGGCAGGTTATGATAGGTAGCAAGGTCTACCTGAAGCTTGCATAAGAGCAACCTCCAGAGTAGCCTCTTGACTCCATTTGAACTCTCTCTGCCACTGATACTTTATTAATTACATTTCTTTTCCCCCGTTTGGTCAGGATGTAATTGTTGATCCCACAGTGCCAAGTCTGGATTCATCCCTGGGAGTCCTCTCCCATGTCTCCAGGGAGACTTTCACCCCTGGATGTCATGTCCCAAGTAGGGGAATGATTTCACTTGCAGAGTTGGGCTTAGAGAGACTGAGGCCACATCTGAGCAACACCAGAGGTCCTCCAGAAGTAACTCTTAGGCATGCCTATATAGTTTAAGCTACTGTGCTACCTACATAAGCTTCACAAGAGTAAGCCTCATGATCGAGAGCATGGCCTATTGATTTAGGTGTCCCTAAAGTTTGAAATAGTATCAGAGGATTCCCTGATGGTAAGGTTTAATAGTTCCATGGACTGTGGCTACTTTTAGCAAAGCTGAGCGTGGGCTACTCAGTAAACCATTCAGTTGTTCACAGGACGCCTCATGGGTAAGAGCCTGGGTTCTTGTTCGGGTGGACCCAGTTTCACCTCTGTGTGTGATGGTAGGCAGATTACTAACCTCACTGAAATTGGGGGTGAATATAGGGAACAAGTCCTACGATCATTGTGAAAACTAAATAGCCCTGAAAGGGATTAGCATTGTGCTCCTCATGTGGCAGAAATCCAACCAATGTAAGCTTTTGTTTGTATTCCTTAGCACAGAGTGTATAATCTGATGCCAATGAAACAATGCTGTGCTTCATATTTCAGACCTCACGGAATCAGGAACCCCACATTTTGACTGTTGCTCATGCTACACTAATGAGCTGTAAATTAGTGATGCTTTACTCTTTAAAAATCCAGTTTCTCGGCTTGTTCCTCTTTTCCCTTTTCATAGTTCTTGCCAAATAGCATCCATGGGGCAGCCACGCAGTGGTGGACCAGGCTAAGCCAATTAGTGATATGTTTGGGGTGCAGGGAGCCTCTGGAGGCCCCCCACGCCTTGCCCTGGCACTGCTCGTTCCCCACTGCACTCAGCTCTGGGACAGCCTGTCACTTACACCCACCTAGACCAGCAGGAATCCTTAGTGAACACTGCTGGTTTTGGCCTCGGGATGGCCCAATCAGAGAGAGAGCATGTCATTACTTTTTCTAAAAACAGATGGTTTAAATTATCTGTTCTTTGCAGAGTATTTTACTCTCTCATTTCAAAATGTTGTTATCCACCCTCCCTTTATCTGCCAGGGCAGCCTCTCCTCCTCTCCGGGTCCCTGATATTTGAGGAACTCCTGGCCGCCAGGCATTTAGATGGCAACTTTTAAATGCCAGTGAAAAGAAAATGTGAGAAGCTGGTTGACCTGCAGCATTGGGGGATTTTGCTATGTCAATCTGATCATTTTATTGTCTCAAAATAGAATAGAAAGCAAATTAAACTTAAACCTCAGCTCAGATCACCAAGAATTACTTAAAAATGGACTTACTGATATAGCTGGCAGTTTTAGCATGGACCACAAAATATTTGAACAGTCATCTGGAGCTTGCTTACGGGTCATGCCTTCTGGTTTAACTATAATTCACTGTATTTTATTAAAGAGGGCATAAAATTTGTGGTCTAAAAGGTACGAACTACCTCAAAATACTCAGTTTATACCCTTTCCTTCCTCTTTTTTCAGCCCCCAGCCAAAGGATACTGAATCTACCTACCTGTCTCATGCACATACATGCTTCTCTCTCTAACCATACTCTCCTTCTGTCCTTAGTGACACGCTCCATTGTTTTACAGATCTCTGGGTCAAGTTATTGAGGAATGTTATCCATGTATATATATTATACATTTGTTAATCTTTTCCTTCACTTTGACCTAAATATTTCTAGTGGCAATGTAGTGTTACATTGTTAGTTGCAGCACCTGCTAATACTTTGGACAGTAACACCATCTTGGTTTTATTAGTGCTAAAAGTTTATGTGCTATTGTCTCAGTATCATCCTTGAGTATGAGTTATGTGTTATTCTATGAAAAGTCAAGGAGATATACCATATAACTCTAGGAAACTTTCAGTTCTTTGATTTAATAAAGCCTGGGAAACTGCTGTGAGGTTGGGGATCCTTTTGAAATTCAGGAAAAAAAGATGCAAGAGGATAAAGAAGAGGAAGTTGGGAGAGCAACACAAAGATATACAGCTGGTTTGTGCCACTTAGGTGTCAAAAGAATGGCTTTAAATCCCACTTGGGGCCTCCAATTTAAGCATTGTTGTTTCCCATACATTAGTGGAGAGAATCATTTTCTTTATTTGTTACCAGTGAAATTTAATATTGCATATGTGAAATGGTGCTTTTGTCATTTATTTCCATAAACCAGGTGACGTAGGGTGTAAGGTGACAGGAGGAAAACCTGATGCGCAGACTGGGTGTGCAGAGCAGGGGTGGGCTCGGCCTCAGGGGATCGGGTTATAATTCCAGCTCAGCCACCTGCTAAGTGTGACTTTGGGCAGGTTAATGACCCTCTCAGAGCCTCCATTTCCTTATCTGAAAAATGGGGTTTAGATGAGACAGAGAAAAAAAGGCAAAGTGTCTAGCATGGTGCCTGGTACTTAAGAGGAATTTGTGCTTAAGGATTAAGTGTTGGTTTTTCCCTTCTCTGCATTCTCTCTTATTCCATCCAAGCCTAGAGGATGAGGAACAGGAGCTTGCATTTAAAAACCATTGTTCTGAATAAAGGGGGGTTAATCCCAGAAAATGGTGATTAAAGGTCCTTCTACCAGCTGAAAATTGGATAAAGTCCAAGGAATATTCTAAAATTGTCTACATTCTCAGCATTGTAGGAAATTAGGTTAACTGTTCTTTGTTCTGGGCATTGCATTATGTTCAGTGACTCCAAGAAATCTATATAAAGATTAATACTTCTCCTTTCCACACATGCTTCCTAATAGCCCCTCACAAATACTATATTGGATTTCGGTATGTCCATCCCTTAACGGAAGAAGCAATTGAAGAGATGGAGAGGGATGGACTTGAAAGGGCGATTGCTTTCACCCAGTATCCACAGTACAGCTGCTCCACCACAGGTAAGGGTGTTGCACTGAACATGGGAGGGTGGGTGCAACCCTGCAAAATAATCAGGAAGCCCGAGGTCTGAAAGAAAGGGTAAATCATTTGAGATTTGAATGGCAAATCCATCCTGTCTTCTATAAATACAAGCGTTCAGGTCTGTCTATTTGAAATCTCATGGTTCACCTGTCCCTTTGGTTATTGGCCAGTCTTCTGAGAATTACAGGTGGTGGATGGAAGACAGTAGCTGCGAGTGTTCGAGGTTTAATGCATTGTATAATGGATCAGTAATGACCCTGAAGCCATTTTCTAGATTTTTGTAATAAACCTTATTTTTACTGCTGCTCTAATATCCTTATTTACATAGCAAAGGTGACAGCTGATTCCATTTTGAAAGCAAGTATGGAGGCGCCCACATAACATATAACATTGATAATACAGATTTTTTGTTGTTGCTGTTATGCTTCAGATATGCTTGTTGCTGGTTAAACTAAAGCTCAGATTGGGGTTCCCTTTGCAAACTTCTCTCAGTGTTCTTGATTTTGGAAAATGTTACTGCTTGCTGTTTCCTATGCATTTAACTACAGCTGGAGAAAAAAAAATGTTTGGCAGTCTTTGTATCGTTAATTGTAGGTAAAGCTTCTACTGTCACCTACAGACACATCGTTTGCATCCTAATTCTGGAATTGGGATTAGCATATTTTTACTTCCAAATTGCTTTTAGATATGAGTGTATATTATTTCTATATTTATAAGGGGAAAAAGGCTGCTGGAAGAAATATTCAATTCCTGTTGTATGCCTTAAAGTGCCTAAGTTCCCAGATACCCTCAAGAGTTTGAATTGTGATCTCTTTGGATTTATACTTCTACAACTTTGAAATACCTGGCAATATTTTATTGGAAAATGAATTAGATCTTATAAAATTTTAAACTATGCCTTGCTTTAAAAAAATATTAAAGTCTTCTCTCAAAATTAGATAAAAGGATGATTATATGACAGAAAGATTAACTACTAGTTTCATTTCACATCTGGCTCTAACAGTGTGGTTCAGATTTATACATCTCTTGTATAGGGCCAGGTACAACTTAATTTCGGAAATGTGAAAACCTTTGGGAAGCTAGAATGCCCTTTAGTATAGTATCTTTTAGACATTTGTTTTTTAGTATAGTATCTTTTTAGACATTCGTTTTAGAGATTCGAACCATAATATGTTGATTCTTAACGTATCAGTCACAAGCAGTTTTCCTGGTTATATTTTCCCCTTCGTAAATGCTAATAGTTCAGTGAATGTTTTCAAGTGACCCTAAAGAACAGGTTCCAGGAGTCTTATGTACATACTGAAAATGATTTTCACCTGTGAAGTTTGGGTTGCAAGGTGCATGTGATAGCGACTAATTTCTGATATCTGAAGAGCTTGTTTTTGAAACTGGAATGGAATCAGTTTGGATCTTCTGATTCACTGTACTCCACTCTCTAGAATTTAACTGTTTTTCTGTTGTTGAAAGTTGAATCTTAGCCCAAGAGTATGGTTAATATAAAATATGACTCTAAATTAGAAGCCTAATTGATTAACATTTTTATAGTTAGAGAAATCAGTGGGTTGTTTTAGGAAGTGTGGAAGTGTTTGGGGTCTTGCCCTACCTTGGGTTTAAGGAAAAGGCCTTGTGTTAGGATTAGTTTTAAAGGGTTAAGGCCTGGTCCAACTGCCAGCTCCCACAGGCCAAGAAAAAGCGGCATTGGGTTGGCTCCATCTGCATTCTTTAAGCTTTGAATTTTCATCATCTCCATCTCTTGCTCAGCAACACATATTTTATGAGTTTGCCTGTAAGGATTGGGTGTCCATTTAACTTATTCTAGGGAATGACAGTCATTTTGTAGAAGTAGATACAAATAGAAAACTCAAAAAGCTGCTCTTCTTTTCATGATGCATTAAAAAGGTTGGTCATAAGGATTTTATAATAATATGGAAATTATTTATCTCATGATGTTAAGTAAAAAACCCTCAAATATACTTAGGATACAGAATTACAACTTTGTAAAAAAATATCCGGAATAACTATGCCAGAACAGAACAGTGTATTAGCAAGCTGACATTATGGCTGATTTCTTTTTTCCTTTCTTCCCCATCCATGCCCTTCATTTTCTCAACAGGATTGATTTATCTTCATAGTGGAAGAAAAATTTAAAATGCTTGGTCCTTGCAAATAACAACTGCTTATATTTCATAAATCCATGGCCATTGTGTTTCTCACCAGAAATGGCCTCAGTAATCCTGGAAAGCCTGCCAAAATCAATTGCTTTTTAGTGATCTTCATTTGCAGAGTAGTTAGATCTATATGCATTTTAAAGTATTGAAATGATTGTAATTAGACTGATTCAGTATAGACGCAGCTACCTACTTTGAACTTCTAATTACTCTTTTACTAGTCCTGTTTTAATTTTCATCATAGTCAGAATGCATTCTCTAAGTGGGTCTCTTATATTCCAGGCAGCAGCTTAAATGCCATTTACAGATACTATAATGAGACGGGAAAGAAGCCTTCCATGAGGTGGAGCACTATCGACAGGTGGCCCACACATCCCCTCCTCATCCAGGTGAGCCCGTGACGCCACAGCCGCTGTCGTCCCCGCTGCTGGTGGGGCTGAGCCTGGTTCCTGTTTGCTTTGTGTGTGTGTGTCCTTCTGAGCCTTGACCTGCTCTCACTTAAACTGTGTGCTGTAGATTAAAAAGTAAAGTATTAGATTCTTGAGCTATCATGAAAAGAGAAGACATTAAAGATTAAAATGGTTTTCTTTCTTCATGTACCATAGCAGAGTAATATGTGAGTTTGGTGTTCCCAGAGATCAGAAGCATGTGAAAGACCATGCGTGGGGTTGCAGCTAGAGGGAATAATATCCTTATTTCCATTCATAGAGTGTGTGACCAACAAAGAAATTAAATCCTGTTTCCTAAATCCTTTAAAATTTCAAAACATTAAAACAATTTAAAGGTAATTTCTGTATGGAGTCTGAGATATGAGAATAAATTTAATATTCCAATGGAAAGTATCATCTGTTGAAAGTTTTGTGGCATTTATATATCCCCAATTTCTTCTATCTACTTAACATTTATAATACTTATATTAATAGTTGCTTGATCTTAGAGGAATTACTTAAAAAATTCTAGAGCCAATGCCTTTACTGTATAAAGTAAAGGTCTTACTGTATAATTTTCTGCCCATCAGATACGAGGGTGCAGTTGGTAATTGCCCCAAATCATACAAATAGATTGTTTTGTTCTGTTGGTAGAAGTTTCTGCCTTTGAGATATTTTAGGCAGGAGAAATATTAAGTAATTTAGATTTTATCCAGTCCAGTTTTTGTTCCTTGAAGTATTCCCAGGCTTCTGGCAAAACACCAGGTTAAAAACTTGTTAAAAGCTTAATGTCACTTAAAATCTGTAACCACTAGATGGTGCTAGATGTCATTAAAATCAGACCAGCTCTTCTCAGAGCAGACTTTGCTCCTTAGGCAGGAAGAGGACGTCAGGAGTTAATGCTTGTGTTGTAATCCAATGCTTGCATTGTAATCCGATGTTTGCGTTGTAAAAAGTGAAAAGAAGGAGCCCTCGCCTGGGAATTGGTGTAGTTTGGGACTGTGTGTTCCCGCCTTTTGCTGTGTTAGCCCAATACTACCTGAAGTGTCCTGTACCCCTGCTGTTTTGCTCTTGAGAGGCCCAGGATGGAAACTAGGGGTGTCTCAGGTCAGCACTGACATGTGGTAGTGGAGGCGAATGGAGGAATCTGTACAGCATCTGCCGGCCCCGATTGAGCAATTAGATTTTCATTAAAATTCAGTCCTTTGAAAAGGGGGGAAGTGGAAAGATGGAAAGGCCTCTTAACTGAGGAAGTCTCTGTCCATAAAATGAAAGGCAGTCTTAGAGGCATTTATCTGCCCTCTGTGATGGTATGATTGAAGGCTTGAGTGCCTTCAGTGGAGGCTGGGTGCCTCTTTTCACTGTGCAGGGGGATTGCACATCGAAAATGCCGCAGATGGTGTTTGGGGGTGTAAGTAGCACTTCTGCGTGCACACTGCTCCTCAGTTTTGAAGGTGGCTTAGAGTCTGTTTGCAGGCCAAAGTGAATTTTGTTTTGATTTGCAGTTTTTGAGATGAGAAAAGAATAATGCAAAATTTTTTGGAAACAGAAGTTTGTAGATTTTACTCTTACTGTTATATAGATTACACGAGCAAAGATTTGTATGTAGCAGAAATTTAAAAAGGCCTAAAACCCTTCAATGTTTTTTAATCCATGTCTCTATTTGTTATAGGTAGTAATTATTCAAAATTGCATTTGCTTATATTACTGTTATCTCTAATACTGCTATTTATCTAGCTGTTGGAGTCATCGGAGTAAATTTAAATTTCAGGTTTTTATAGAAACTTTGCAGAGGACCTCCTTCTAGGCTGTTGTCCCAAAATAATACTTTCTGAGTAACCTTAGTTTGTAAGTACTGTAAAGACCACCAGAAAAAAAAATAATGTTTTTATTTGTATCTGGTACTATCACATTTACTCTGTAGGTAAATTAAAAATTTTGAAAAGGGAACTACCTCTCTAGGCAGCATTTTATGCCTTTGAGCATTTATTTACCCAATTCTGAGGGTCTGGAAAGATGAATAATATCCCAATATTTATTAGGAAATAGTTTGCTTTTCCTATAATATTGATTACTGATATATCAAAATACTGCCACGTGCAAATTTGCATGGTTCTGGTGAATTGTCTTTTATAATTTTTAAAAAGATGTTTTCTTTAAAAATAATTTCAAACATGCAGAAAAGTTGCCAGACCAAGAATAGTCTAAGGTACTCTCATCTACTCTTTACCTAAATTTACCCGTTATTACCATTTATTCTATTTCTCATTTGCATACTTTCTCTGTATGTATGCGTCTATATAGACATAATTATTTTTCTGAACCTTTTGAGAGTAAGTTGTAGATATCATTGCTTTTTATACATATACTCAAGTATATATTTCCTAAGACCAGGGATATTCTCTTGCACAATCACAATGAAGTATTCAACTTCAGAAAATTGACCATTGATACTTACTTTTAGCTAATCTGTATTCCTTTTCCAGTTATGTCTGTTGACCCATGAATGTCCTTTGTAGCATTTCTCTTAACAATTTAAATGACAAAGAATGATTAAGTGTAAGATAAAAGAAAACCTCTCCAGACCTGATATTTCAGCACCTATCAATGTGAACCGGAAAGTGCCAACTGGAGAAAGGCAGTGAACTGGTCTGGTGGACAGAGATTTGGGGGAGGAGGCAGTGGGACCTGCGTTCCAGCCCAAGTCCCACAGATGGACCCCAAATCTGCTGCATCTTTCCCTGCTATGTGAAATTAGTGGGAGTGGTACCAACCTCTCCTGTGTCATGGTGAAGGTCATTAGAAAGATTGATTCAAGTGAGGATACTGGTCTTAGAAGGAAAGTGTCATAAAAATAGAATAGTATCTTCTTATTTCTTTCCTATTTCTGTCTGATGTATTTTAATGTGATATGCCTCAAAGCCGAACTAAAGAAGATTTAGAAAGACCCTGTAAGCGGTTTTCCTGCTAACCGAGCAGATGAGAGGTCTTAAAACAGCCTCTCCTGCCTGTCTGTGCTTCCTTTCCATCTGGAAGTGTGCCCTCTTCCTCCCAGGGGAAGCAGGTCCAGAGCGTTCATTTTCAGTGAGCCATTAGCGAGCTTTAGAAGTTTCCCATCAAATTCCCTCGGCCCCTGAAACCGTTATGATCCATTTTGATGATGATCCGAAGCAAGAGAGACTGTACTGTTTGCACTTTTTTTTTAAAAAAAGAGAGTTCCTTTTTGTGAGGATTGCTGTGAAGTTTTTGGTGTAGCTCCCATTTAAAAAATATTTTCTCTTCCTTCTATTTCTTTCTTGCCACTTCCTCCTTATCCTCCTTTCTTGGTTTCCCTGCAGTGCTTTGCAGACCACATTCTGAAAGAACTGGACCATTTTCCGCTTGAGAAGAGAAGTGAGGTCGTCATTCTTTTTTCTGCTCACTCACTGCCAATGTCTGTAAGTAAGAACATTTTGTTGGATGACTTAGTGGTAGGGGAGCGAGTAGTTTCATTTTCTAAATGTGTGAAATGGACCCAATTTGCGTAACATCCCAGCACAAGGCACAGATGAATTATAAAATCTCAGCCTTAACTTGGTGTTAATTTAACTAGATTAATCTCTTGAAACCTAATAACAATCAATTCATATTATAATGTTGTTCATAGATGTTAGCTTAGTAAACCCATTAAAAATGATAACATAAAGGGATATTCATATGCATGAAATTTTAATAAGTGGGACAGTTAAAAGGGTTTGACTACCCTGGTGAAAGATCTCAGCCTGATGTTTCAGTGTGTTGAACTACAGGGCCTCAATTCAGACTAAGCACTCTCAATCCCATGTATTTGTCCTCAAAAGACTTGACAGGGGCTCTCTGAATTCCAGGAAGTGATGACAGGTTTTAATTTGCTAAGACAAGGAACCACATTTTGGCCATATAAATGTAGAGTGTGTCAAGTTTTGATCTGGCTGCTCCTTATTTATCATATTACATTGGGTTGTTCATTTAAATATTGCAATCTGTGCCTATAGCTGTTGAATTTTTGGGAATAAGAATGATCAAGCCAGCGTGCTGTCTGATCTATTGAAGTGCTTGGAATATGTGGCCACTATCATCAACTCAGAATTCACATTGTGCTTAAAAGCACAGCTTCAGAACCTGAATTGGGGGTGGGGATGGGGGTGGTGGTGAGAATTATATATTCTTAGGTGTTTTTAAGGTTTTAGTTGCAGGGTCATGAAATTAACCTGAGAGTCTGGGGTGACTCTTCTGAGTGGTCTCTACTGCCATCTGGTGGCTGCTGGTGTCTAGCCCTGGCAGCCAAGTGGTCGCTGTTTGGGCAGTAGGTGGCCCTGGAGATAAAATGTGCAGGCTTCCAGAAGGGAGAAATTTATTTTAACAGGTACATATCCTCTTCTCTGATATGTAAATCCTTTTCACAAGCCTGTGCCCCTACCCCCACCTTAAAATCTTTTGATAACTGCCATGTGTTGTGTGATAAGACTGTGTCTGAAGCTCCAGAAAGAAAACTCTTTAACTAGGAAGGGAGAAACACATTTTTATTCACTTTAGGCTGCTTGCCCTATCTCACCCTCCACTGCACTTCCATTTTCTTCCCTCAGGTACCCAGCATCTCTGCTAACTGTTTTTGCTGCCCAAGGGCCCTGTGTGGGATTGAGAGAGATGCCATCAGGTCATGAGGATGAGGAAGGGGTAGGGAAGACAGGGCACTTGTCGAGCAGGAAAACTAAACTGGCATGCTCTTCTTTCCAGTAATTTGCTTTTAATGACTTTTTTTGGGGGTGGGGTGGGGTGCATGGTTCGGGAATCAAAGAGTTTTTTTAACTTTTTATTATGAAATAATTTTAGGCTTACAGAAAAATTGCAGAAATAGTAAAGTATTCCCATATACCCTTCATCCAACATCTCCAAATGTGAACCTTTTACATAATCAATGTATAATTACCAAAACTAAGAAATGAACACAGGTATAATGCCGTCAACTCAATGCCAGCCTTCACCGTTTTTTTCTACTAATGTTCTTTTTCTGTTCCAGGATCCATTTAAGGTGTCCCAGCTTCTTAACCTCCTCCAATCTGTGGTAGTTCCTCATACTTCATTTGTCTTTCAAGACCCTGACAGTTCTGAAGTGTTATTTGGTAGAATGTCACTCCACTTGGGTTTGTGCGATGCTTCCTCCTGATGGGTTGAGGGTTGGCGTGACGGGAAGGGGTGCACAGAGACTCTGCGCCCTGCTCCGTGCCTCGTATCAGGGCCACCTGGAATCTACCTGACTTAAAATGCGTGATGTGATCCCGGACTACTTGGTGAAAGTTGTGTCCACCAGGCTTGTCCACAGTAAGGTTTCTGTTTTCCCCTTTGGAACTAAGAATATCTTGAGGGAAATCCTTTAGACCATGCAGATACCTTGTTGTCCCTTAGGCTCTTGCTGGCTTATTGAGCTTCTCTTGAGGGATCTTGCCTGCAGTAGTCCTGACTGTGCCATTCTAGTTCCCACATTTCTTCTACAATGAGGCTTCTGATGGCCTTTTAAATAACTTTCAGGAATATCATAAAATAGTTTCCCTGTATTGTAGTTCAACAATTTTTGTTGAGCATCTACTCTATGGTACCAGGCACAGTTCTAAGTGCTTAGGATAAGGAAAAGAACAAAACAGACAAAAGTCTTTGCCCTAGAGACTTGGGTGGGGAGACAGATGATGACATAATAATTAAGAATTTGGTCTGGTATATTAGAAGGCAATAGATGCTGTGGAAGGAAAGAAAGCAGGGTAAGGGGGATAAGGAGTCAGTACATGTCTGAATTTTAAAGCAGTTAAATAAAATTTGTATTGAACATTTTCAAAGGTATGAACAAGTGGTTGTGACTGTCACAGCCTTTGCCAGACATTTGCTGTGCCCAGGTCATTTGTCCACAGGCCATTGTGGTAGGAAAAGTGGAAAGAGAAAAAGAATTGGAAAGTGCAGGTTATTTTCTTGGAGAGCCTGTAGTCTGAATCCACATGCTTCTACTTTCCCCCTCCCTTACTTTGTTGGCACTTGCCCCTCTTGTTTACCTGGTCCTCATAAACCTGGAGGTTCTATACATCGTCCATACACCACTATTTTAAGTCCTGTTTTTAAATCAATCACTTGTATGATTATATTGACTCTTCCTGCTTGACTTTTCTTGTGTCATTTTCCTATTTCAGAGAAGGGAGAAGAAAGAGAACCACCATCTATAGTTACAAATTGTCAGTCTCCCTTGACTTTGGAGCATAGAAATTTTTCTCTCCTTAGGAACCTTAGGGATGCTTGTGTGCAGTGTCCTTTTGCCAATGGAGAAAAGGATTCAAGGACTTTGAGTCGTTGAGCTCAGGCTCAGGGTGCACACCGCCTCACTGCATGGGCCGAGGCTCTTGGAGCCCTTCCCAGGGTGGGAGACTGAGGCCTGTTGTGTCCCGGCTGCAGGTGGTCAACCGAGGGGACCCCTATCCTCAGGAGGTGGGAGCCACAGTTCAGAGAGTCATGGATCGGCTGGGTTTCTCGAACCCTTACCGGCTGGTTTGGCAGTCCAAGGTAGGCGGCCTCCGCATGTCTGTGGGCAGTGAGCTTTTTTGACAAAGGCTTTTTTAGGACTTAATTATAAAATGATTAGATTTGGCCCTTTCACATAGACAGATCATTCTGTAACCTGATTTCTCACATGGGCAGAAAGAACTCTGCAAAGCAAATAAGATGGAAGGAGAAATCGAGTGTCTACTTGGCTTCCATTTATTTAATATATTATTTTTAGTTGTAACGATAGAAACCGTTATTTATTTATATCTGCTATTGTGTAGAAGGACTCAAACTTAGATCTGGAAATACCAAAACCCTTTACAGAGGGTGGGCCTAGCCCTTGTTGGGGGGTGAGGGCAGGGTGGGGGGAGGTCAGACCCAGCACGGGGAGTGGCCTCGTGATCGCATTCATCCTCCTTTCTCCTAGGTTGGCCCGATGCCCTGGTTGGGGCCTCAGACAGATGAGACAATCAAAGGGCTTTGTGAGAGAGGAAGGAGGAACCTCCTTTTGGTTCCCATAGCATTTACCAGCGATCACATTGAGACGCTGTACGAACTGGATATCGAATACTCTCAAGTTTTAGCAAATGAGGTAATTGCTGCTCTGGTTTCTGGTCTCACTGTGACTTGTTTTCACAGGAAATCTCTGAGGTTATTTAATGGTATTCTTCAAAAATATTGTACAGTATACTGTTTGCATGTAAAGTGTCCACTAATCTTCATTGTTCCAAATAACTCTGATCTGAGTAATAATCTGAGCACATGAGGTTAATTCCGTGGCAGCAGAAGGAACATGCTTGTATGGCTTCATTGAACCGGGTAGCCCCAGGATCACAGAGGCACCACAAGTTTGCTTAGTGTGAATTTCTGTACTACTTAAAAGTAATGAAAATTACATTTCTTTAAGAAAAAAAAATTGTATTTCTCACTAATTCTGAGAATTCTGGACATAACATTTTATGGTCCCATAATTCCTTTTCTTCCCCTGATGGTGTCATTTACTTGGGGCTGTTACACTCTTACTCTTTGGGTTTCATGGCATATAGTAGTCATTGTCATTTAGGAAGAGAGCCTGGAACAAATACTGAATTATGCACTTACGTAATTAGCTGTTTGCTACTGTGTTGTCATCAACCTGATTATTGAAACAGCAAAACCATCCTTAGTGTCTTGTAATGTACGATGAATGTGAACTGTCATTCAGGGTGGAGAAAAACGATTGCTCACTTTGTGGCTTCTGAGGGTTGGCCTGAACTCTAAGTCCGATTTGTAGTCCTGTGTCTGTGGCAGTCGTGGCAGCGCTGAGGCCCAACAGGCCCTTCCCCCACCTCACCCTCTGCTGGAACTCCTGGCACATTGTCCCACGGGTGACAGATGGAGGCCTGGCCTGAAAGAACACCTGGTCCTCTATGGGACAGGGGGGCAGGTGCAGGGCAGCGGGGAGGCAGGGAGGCGGGGCGGAGGCGAGAACCTCAGCCAGTGCCCAGCACCCAGATTTTTGTACGTACAGCTGATCATCAGTCATATGTCGATGAAGGTAGGGAGTACCTAAATTACCCATCAGTAGTTCTGATCAAGGATTTGTGGGAAAGTTGTAATTGGCTAAAATGAGGTTTCAGGGCTGTCATTGGGTTTCATTTAATGATGCGATTCTGTGTCCCTCCTATGACCTTGGCTAATTGTGAGCTTGCTAAAAAGACAAGTGAAAATGTAGTTCATGCCAGTTCAGAAACAAGTTTTTGTCTCCTTCAATGACAGTTCACAGTCATTCATATTACTAAACTGAGGTTATGTCTTAATAATCAAATTTATTATTAATGGTCAGTGAAATTTGTCAAAATAGAGGGTAAAAAAACCTATGTAGTTATAATTTATTTCATTATTTTTTGATAGTAAAAATAATAGAGTTCAGACAGGTGTAATGTAGAGAATAGAGCTCATGCATAATCTTTTCCCTCAGATTAATAACATCTTTTCATATTTTGATAAAAATACTCATTTTCTTCTAAATGTTTGTGTATGTCTTTTAAATAATAATATTTTTCCCACACATTTCACAAAACTGGTATTTTATTCACGCTATTTTTTAGCCTGTTGTTTTTTTTCTTTCTTTAAAATATATCATGGACCCAAATCAATAAATATAATTAGATCTATATGATTTTTTAAAACAATTTCCTGATTAGTATATATTTAAGATGTTTTTATGTTCACTGTCATAAACTTACCTGTTATGTATACTTATTTGCACTCTTCTAATAATTTTCTTAGGATAAGTTCCTAGAAATGGAACCTCTGGATGAAGGGTGTGCATGCTTTTCTGGATTGCCCTTCACAAGGGTGTCTGTTCACTGTGGCCCATGGCTGAGCTAGCCCTTGGCTGCTTATCCTGATCTCACTGACGTTCACATGCAGTTTTAGAATATAACCTCTTCTTAAGTTGAGAAGAAAGAACATGTTTGCTGAATCTCAGCTTCTTTTCCCCTTGCCAGTCTCTTGATGTTAATGCTGATTTAGAAATAAAGCAGCTGAAAACTGTCAGCAGGAGAGGAACAAGGAGCACCTACCAGCTTCAGTAAATCATAATTAGATACTTCTCAGCTATTTGGGGAATAATTACCTGGGTATTTTTGGAGAAGGGAGCAAGGGTGGTATAGAAAAACTGTCCTCAGTTTTGTTTTGTCTTTAAAGATTAAAAAATATATTAAAAAACCCAGCTCTATATTAGATCCAATCTAGGTTCAATATGCATTATATAGTCCATAGATTAATTTGCTTCATTTTGGTGCTTGAAACAAAAGACGTATGAAAATTTATGTAAAAAAAAGCAACTTTTTGCTTGGGTAGAACCTCTAAAAGTTGTGCATTAGAAAGTAGATTTTTAAAAAAATGGTGGGTGAGGGCGGCCACAGTGGCTCAGTGGCAAAGTTCTCGCCTGCCATGCTGGAGGCCCGGGTTCAATTCCCAGTGCCTGCCCATGTTAAAAAAAAAAAAAAAATGGTGGGTGTAAAAGGATTTTGGAAATAGTGGCAATGGTTGCACAACATTGTGAAGGTAATTAATGCCACTAATTCCACTAATTGTACACCTAAAAGTGGTTAAAATGGCTGGTTTTATGTTATATATATTTTTTACCACAATTTAAAAAAAGAAAAGAAGAATGATAAGCAGATTTAAATTACTTGAGAATTCCATCAAGTATAACATCAAAAGTGATTTGGGTAGAGTCGGAATCTAGAATATATAGGTTACCAGGGTCCGGGGGGGTAGGGAATAGCTTAAAATGTACAGAGTTTCTATTTGGGGCAAGGTAAAAAAAAAAAAACTGATTTGAAAATAAACCCCAGGTGGGAAGATAATGGGATGGGGAGGATGCAGAGAACTGAGATGAAAATCCACAGATGTACTGGGGACTCCTGTGACTATTTTTGTTTCTGATCAGCCTGTGAACGCTTTTGAAGTTAGACTTTGAGTTGTGTGTTAATCTGTGTGTTTATTTCTCCCTAACAGTCTTCTTTAAAAAAAAAAAATGAAATAAAATGTGCCTGTGATTTTCCTCCTTTTCTTATTTGATTCAGTGTGGAGTTGAAAACATCAGAAGAGCGGAGTCTCTTAATGGAAATCCATTGTTCTCTAAGGTATCTATAGTGTTACAACCATTTTAGTAGAACATACCGGAGAGTAATCCTCTGAGAAACTCTTACAGAATATTGGTTTTCTCACATATTAGAACATTTGGAGTTCCAATTAATTACAAAAACAAAATTGAATTCCTTATGCTCACTTTTTTTTTTCTCTTTAGATAGCCCCAATTTTCTTATTTCTACCTACCTATAACTCTGTCTTCCTTAAATCTGAGAAGGATTTCACTTTCTAAAATCCCTGTTTGAACTTTCTCTAAGCTGAGGATTCTCAGGGGAGGAAGCTTTTGTAGAATTTGTTGCAAAGGCTTGACAGTTTAGGTGGAAAGAAACCCTGCCCCACAGTGGGTCAGTGGAAGGGGCCCCTCGGGTGCCCAGGGACTTTGCCCTGACGGATCCCTGCCTCTCGCTGTGTCTTCCAGGCCCTGGCTGACCTGGTGCTCACGCATCTCCAGTCCAACGAGTGCTGCTCCAAGCAGTTGACGCTGAGCTGTCCGCTCTGTGTAAATCCTGTCTGCAGAGAGACAAAATCCTTCTTCACCAGCCAGCAGCTGTGACCCCCACCCCCAGCCTTGGGATACCTCGGAGCGGGAAGAAACCATCGCTTAGAGATCAAGGGGTGAAGCGACATTATTATATGGACAGCCTTTGGATACAGATTATTTACCTTCTCGAGGAATGGACTCTGAAATCTTTATCAACGGATTTTTATTTTTATATACCTAGACCTTAAACATTTATAGTCCCTCTCTCTGGGTAAAGTTACTAGTTTGGAATGTCCATTAAGCTGTTTAAAACTGTGGGGTTTAAACATCTTTCTTATGAGACACACATGTATTTTAAGTAGAGATTTTGGTTTATTGTCCCCAAAACCTCCTGCAAGGATGCAGAGAATGTGCTCTGGGGGGCTGTCACGAAACATAAGATTTGCTTTCAGTCTCGTGCATATATAATTGTTTTAAAAATGAATAAATTCAAAGATGTGAGATATAATTTGAAAAAGGAAAATTGCCTAATCCTTCCCTAAGCCCATGGGCTTCACAGTGCCCGCGAGGCGGTGTGGTTGCCTCCAGTGGCTGCTTATTCAGGAAAGCCGCCATGAATTGGTTGCTTTGGTACTTTTATGTGAGCCTCACTTTTCTCACCATAAACCAGACCAAGTACAGATTCCAAAAGCGCTTTGAGATTCCCTGGGCACACAAGGCTCGTAAATGTGTATAAATCCATTGCCTGCCATACATCCCGTGCTGGGAGCCTGTGAAACCCCAGGAAAGGAGGCTCCCGTGCTTCTGGTCTCCTAGGACAGCCATGCCGGGAAACACTAATGAGGAGCTTCATCCTGAAATCTCTTCCCAGAACCCAAGTAGGCCTTCCATCCAGCTTCTTTGTCTGCAGATGAATGCCTCCTCCTTTATTATTTGTTTGAGTTGTTTCCTAAAGTGAATTATGCCTTATAATCTTAATGTCTTTCTTAATTTTTTGTGTGACAGAAATTATATAGCCATATCATAAAAATTTGAGAAATAGAGAAAAGAAAAATAACCACTTGAGTATGCCATCATATTACTGTGCTTCTTACCAGTCTCTTCCTGTGGATATTTTAAAGGCCATTGTAACTTTGAATCCGTGAGTGAGAAGTTGTTCTGAAACTGCAGAAGTAATGTCCAATCAGAATCTTATCTAACATATTTGGATTTAAATGGATTAAAAAATCTCTGATGGATCCATAAAGAATTTGTAATGATCACTTTCTCTGTTCTCCAAGCCCTACGACTTTGTTCTTCAAAAAGGCGTTTCTTTGATTTTTTTTTTTAAAGCCAGTTCAGAAAGTTGGAGTGTTAAAGAATGTATTGGCTTTCCCTGTCAGGATTTACTGTGTTAATAAATATTATGATGTCCTGAAGGTTTTACCTAGTTTAATTCTTGCTGTCTGTTACTAGTCAAAATTAGTTAATGATCAACACTATCATATATAGTTTATAGTGAAGCCAGACAGCCCGGAGCGTTCTTGGAGAAATCGAGACCTCAACCAAGGGCTGGTGCCATGAAGGTTCGTGACTCAGTCACAGGAAAGAATTCAAGGATAATCAGTGTGTAGAGCCAAATAGTTCAATAAGCTCCATGCCAGAAGTGCCCCAGGAATTCTCAGCTGGATGCTGGAGAGTACCAGGAATTCTCCAAGAATTGGAGAAGACAGCGTGAAGGTTCTTGACTCAGATGCAATCACATTATTATATATCTTGCCAGTCTTGAGAGAACTTGAGGACAAGTCAGTGTTTACAGCCAAAGAATTCAAAGACTAGCTAGTGTGTACAGCTCAACAGCTCAAAATTTTAACTCGTAGTGAAAGTACACACTCGAAGGAAGATGAGCACGTGCACTCTCCAAAGGAGGAAAAGCCTTCTGAGATCGGGGAACTTGCATTACAAGGACTTGGAGGGGCCCTTCCTCCTCCAGTTATGCTATTAAGGGACAGATGAGCTGCAGTTTTCATTGGGTCTTTTAAGGTGCCGACCTGAGTGAGGACTAGGTATGTGCGCCAAAAGCAACTTTTTATTCTGGGGTTCAGGGTCACTTCCCCCTCCCTCCTTCCTCAGCTACCCACCTCATTAATTTTCCTACACTGGTAAGGGCCCTGCAATTTGAGTAGCATCTACATTTTTTTTTCCAAATTAGCTTTTCTATTAGTGATTGATACAAGGCATAGTAGGTTGTTAAGAGTTTTCCTCTATCCTTTTCCTTCAGCTCTTTGGGGATTGGGGTCAAAGTAGACTGGGTGTCCCACAAGGAAGTGAATTTCCTGGGCAATTGACAGGACTTTAGAAGGCAGGTTATGTTCACAGGCATTCTCCTTTCTTAAGAAATCGTCTGCTTCACTTCACCAGCTGTAGGGTGTGAAGCTATATTCTGAGAGAGATATAGAAAACTCCAATTTGGGAGCCCTTGCTAGGGTGTCTGAAGCCCTGCATTTGCAAAGGACACTAAAGAATCAAAAGTGACAGGCTGGGCCGACTGGAGTAATACTATTGACACTGAGTTGGGACCAGACCAGCCTTTGTCGTGAAAGCAAAGGGGAATTTTTTGGGATCCCTGCCGATGCCATTTGGTGCTCTAAGAAGTGTTACCTTTGACTGTTAAAGCTAGTGGGTTGAGACTCATATGCAAGGGTAGCACTTGGTAGGACAAAATCACTGCTCTTTTTAGAGCTGAGAGTCTTTGAGACTTGTTATCCTATTTGTCAAATTTAGAAATAAAAATGTCTGCCCTGACAATTAGCAATGAACCACTGACAGTTTCTTCAAGCTGTGCTCATGTTCAGACCTGGCTTTAAATCAATTCCTCACACAGTAGACTTGCAGCACCCATGGTGATTAGGCAGTTTAACTTGCAGGGTTATTACCAGGTCCCTGTACGTATAGCCCGGCAGGAAGGAGCCCTTTATAAGAACATACATTAGTGGACACTCTACCTTTTTAAAATTAAAAGAAATTTCACACACAAAGAATTGGCTTCATATATGGAGAAATGAAGTGATTGTTCAGTCCTCTGAGTGGTTATTTTCGACTTGGTGGGGGTGTCTAAAAAATGGCAAATAACCATGACTTTTCTGATAACACCTCCGAGTACACATCCCGGCTCAAGTAAATCACATCAGCAGATTATGTAACAATTCTCTAGGATTTCGTTAAATTTTTCTTTATAGCTGAAATTATTTAGCAATGACAATGAGGCAAGTATGGAAGGAAGTGAATTTTTACTCTCCAAGTTGCCCAAAGTAAGCCTGTCAGTAGGTACATTGTGTTAACAATCCTAAAGAATATCAGGTCATTGATATTTTCAGCTGATCTTAAAAGCACAGTTTTATTTTTCTTCTTTTTTTCTTTCCTTTTGTAGAAAATACACTGGTTTCGTGGGATAGGCTGCTTAGAAAAATGTCACTGCGCAATTTTCCCTCAGCTATTCTGTTCTCATAAATTGCCTGTTTAACTCAAGGAGCCTTCATCCCTCTCGGCCTTTTGGCTAAGATCAATCGTAATTCAAGGAGCCCTAATTTAAGGCATGTAAGAGAGAGCCAGTGCGCAATCTGATGCCATTGTTTTTATCCAAAATTTGTTATTA
Source organism: Myrmecophaga tridactyla (assembly GCA_004026745.1). Classification (NCBI taxonomy): domain Eukaryota; kingdom Metazoa; phylum Chordata; class Mammalia; order Pilosa; family Myrmecophagidae; genus Myrmecophaga; species Myrmecophaga tridactyla. The sequence goes on from PVIY010011543.1 coordinate 53,006, forward strand.
GACGAGGAGGATGAGATCAGGCTCCTGCCCCCACCATGAGCTGAGGCAGCAGTAAGACATCCCCCTCCCCAGAGCAAAAACAACCACGTGATCCTGCCTTCCCAGGAGCTCTGCGGAGCTTCGGGGCTCCAACCTGGGGGAGGGAGGGCTATGGGGGTCCATGTAAGCAGCTGAAGCTGGAGGGCAGAGTTTAAAGCTGGTGGCCTTAGGAAGGAACTAATAGCCGTGTGTGTGTGTGTGTGTGTGTGTGTGTGTTTGAAGGTGCATAAACCAGGCCCTCTGACCACATCCCTAGTACCTGCGCCTCTAAATTCTTCACGAAGCTTTAAAAACCCCTCTGCCAGAATCCTAAAGGTGGGCAGGAACATGCTTCCCAACATTACGTAGAAATGGAAAATTTGTTGGAATGCCGCAAGGTGGGAAAGGGAAATTCTGAATTGACACTGAAATGAGTGCCCTAAATTAAGATTTCTTTAGTTTCTCAGTTCTTAATAGCAAGATGGGTGTCGTAGGTTTAATGACGTACCCCAAATTAGGTTCTTAGTCCACATCCATTCTCTTGAAAGTGTTAGTTGCAGTTAAGTTGTGGTCCGACTAAAGGAGGGTGGATCTTAATGGGGATCACTGGAGGATTTATAAAGAGAAAGCCACGGGGAGGAACCGGAAGTTGGAGGTCAGTGGACCCCGGAAGAAAAAGGAGAAGGGCGAGGCCAACGCTGTGCCTCGTGACGGGAAGGCAGAGGAACCCCAAGGATGGCTTGCTGCCAGCGCTAGAACCCTACAGTCGTGAGGGAGAAAGCGAGCCTTGTCGATACCTAGATTTGGACATCTAGCCTCAAAACCGTGAGCCAACAAATTCCTATTGATGAAGCCAAACTCATTGTGCGGTATTTGTGATAGCAGACAAAGGGGGTCTCCAGAGGAAGACAAGAGCTAATCGTTTCTTTAATCATTTTTAAAAATTATAAAATTAAAACCACTTAATCAAGGCCATGCCCCAGAAAGGCTTTATAAATACCGTTCACAGGAGTTTTGCTTTGGCTGCCTAATAACTGAGACTTCTTTGTTACGAGTTGCTTTAGTAACTTCTCGCAGTCCAGAGGGCTTTCCATGCCACTCAAACTGTACTTCATAGAAATTAGCACCATAAGGTTTCAGGGTATATATGTCAAATGCATTAAGTAAAACGAAACATTAGGGTCACTTAGGAAACTTTTTTCTGCTTGAATCATTGCCAGTTACTATATTTAATCATGTCCCAATTGTGTCCAAGTTTCATGTGTGCTTTCCTTCGTGCGTTCCTGGTTAATTCAAACAGTGGCACCTGAGACTTTAAAAATTTTTTACCAGATATCTTCCAGCTGACCGGTTCTGTAGTTTCGTCGTTCTCTGATCTTTGTCTAACCAGTCACGCTGCTTCTCAAAATGCACTTTTTTTGAAAAGCACAAAATGTGCAGAGCTGTATAGCACCAAGCTGAGTGGTGGGTGTCCCCTGGTGCTCAACAGAAAAAAATTGATGCTGCCGGTATTTATTGAATGGCACTGATGTGATGAGCCATAGGTGGTGCCTGGCAGCCTGACCAGCACCTCGTTGTGTGATGAGTTTTGGAGAAACTCTCTGCAGTGGGCACTCTGAACACATGGATGATATTCTCAGGTCCCAGGAGAGGAAGATGTGCTTTCACTTTTGTTGTGGGAGTCTTATGCCTCTTTGCAGGGAGAAGGAGGTGGAAAACAAATGCATTCCGTGATAATCAGCATCTCATAATATATTTGCATAGTATTTGCCTAGTTGTTTTTAGCTGAAAGCATTAGTTTGCATTTTTAGTATAACAAGGACTATCGGCTAGATTAAAATACAGTATGCCATTAAGATGGATGTTGGAACTAAAAACACTTTTGGAAAAATGCCTGGTTTGAGTGTTTATCAGCAACTGGGCAGAAATCTGGGTCCAGTTTCTGGTGATTTGATAGCTGTCACTCTGAGGATTTTGTTTCCAGGCCCCCACCTTTAGCAAGCCTGCTCCTGAAATGGGGATGCGCAGACCAACTCTTCTTCCAGTCTTGCCCGGTGTGGAAGTTGAAGCTTTATTTTCCTGATATGTTAAGAAATACTAGGAAGAGTTTACCGGGGGAATCCGTAAAATATTCCATATCATATTTGCATACAAGCACGAGTGTGCTAGTTTATGGGCTGATTGTTAAATATTATGGTCGTTAAACATATTGATCACTAAAAATTAGATAACACAGTTAAATGCTATTTTCTAAAAGGTAACGCATATTCAAAGCTCATAACTTCCTGTAAAATCATTTACTGTATTTTATTATCTGGGTTCTAGAGGTTATGTGTTTCATATCTCTGGTGGAAAAGCTGTATGTCTGTCCAACTTTGTATTGGTGACATCTCATCAGCTGTAGTAGGAGTATTTATGCCATGGAAATCAGCAAACACCACAAATCAGGACTTGATTGATTATTTTGTTGATTATTTTGTTGATTGTCTAGACTTAAGAAATGATGGAAAAATGTTAATAATGCAGATTAAAAGTTTTTGTGCCTGTACCCAATTATATTGTGACTGGCGCAAAAATCTGAAGAAATACCTTCCATTACTTCAAAACTATTATCCGATTTAAGTGAAGTTTCGATAAAAAGTGTTTCATATTCGTTTTGGTTATTAATATATACAAAAGCATCAGCCAACATTCATGTCAGACTACACTTGTTTATTTGCCACCATAGGTTGGCTATGGATATAGAACTTTAGCAAAAAGCAACAAAAGCATTCTCTGAAAATCAAGTAACTATGAATTTATAATAAGTATTGTGTATTTTGTTATTATTTGTAAACCGTATGTGCCACATCTTATATCAGTAAAATTAAAGTAAACATACATTTATACATAAATGCATAGATTATTTTTTCTGAGAGACAGTTGGTGAACACTACTGCCTGAAAGAGAACTTTCTGGGATGATGGAAATGATATCTATGAATTGTGTATTTGTATTATGCTCCAGATTCCTTATGAGGTGCATGCCTGTATGTGTGTATCACTGCCTATTTAGAGTGAAAGCTATCCAAGGTAAGGGATCTTTACCCTGCAATGACTAGGTGTTTTAAATAGTTCTTAGTAAGACTCCAGTAATCACCAACAAAAGCCTGTGTGCCTGCTGTATTAAAAGAATTCCTGAGAAGTGCGTGTGCAACTTTCCTGGGCTGACAGTCCCAGCCAGAGGACTGGACGGAAAACCTTTCCTACAAAAAGATCTGAAAAGTGGGACTTAATTCTATTTCTCATCTCACTTATCCCTAGAAAGCTGTCATGAGTGAGGAGCACGCGCAGAAGTTGGTCCTTGCTAAGGGGAGTGTGAATTGCTTTTTCTTCCTCTACTGCAGTGTGCCCTGAATGCCTGCTTTTGTTTCATGGGAGCCATTTTTTCCTGCCCTTTCTTCTGGCTGGCCCAAACCTTAGGCTGGGGAGAGAGTGAGGTCGGGCGCTGTGGCCAGCACTGCTGAGTTGCACCTGCTCTGGAATGCCATGCGCTGTCCTCACTGCCCCCTCCATGCTGTCCCCGCCGTGGCCTACTGCCTCCAGGCTCATACTATCTATTTAGCCAGGCAAGTGGTTTCTTTTATTTGTGCCTTTCTCATATCAATGAACGAAAAGAAAAAGAATGTGTCAGTGAATCCCAACTCCTTCCCTTGCCCCAGAACATGACCAAAATAGAGACAAGTTCTCTGGGCAGCCACTTCACACCCTCACCTCCCTCAGTCCTCTTCCCCTGCCGCCTCTTGGCTCCCCTTCAGACCTGTGTTGCTCTCAGGCTTTCTTTTGTTTCCAGCCACTGTGTTATGCTTTGCTGCTATCCCTTGATCCTTGGGAGCTAGGAATATCTTCAGGGTTTTGTGCCTGATCCCTCCAGAATTCCCCAAAGGCCAAGTACCACGTTGAGTCATGGTGGTACCCAATAGAAAAGATTAACCTAGCATTACCTTCCTGAGAGCTGAATGCCTCTTGCAGAGCATGATCCAACACTTCATAGTAGCTGTGTAACAGGAGGTAGCATTTTGAGGGTAGGTGGTAGCAAAAAAATTTAAATGGATTCCCCCAGACTAAGGATATGCACAGCAAATGTGTCTGCCTGTTATTTCTGTCTGCATTAGCACCATCTGGACCAAATTATCTCCTGATCGTGTTTCACTCCCAGCTGAGTCACCCTCAAGCGCAGAAAGCAGAGAGTAGTTGATGAAGCTCCAGGAGAGATGGCCCAAGGACCAGGGATCTGGGGGATGAAGGCCAAAAAGCCACTGAGCTTTCACCTGAGAGGTGTCTCATTGAAGGGACAAGACCGCTGAGCTGTTTGAGAAGGGCATGGGCACTTACGTGACAAGCAGGCCACTCTTCTGCCCCTGCCCAGAGCTCAGTTGTCTTATTTTAATCAACATTTGGACCCATCAAGTTTAGAAATTAAAAAAGTATATTAGATGGTCTTTCTTTGCCTCTGAAGAGGACATAGCAAAAGGAAACAATTCAAAGTGGCTTCAAGAAGGGTGGAGAATGCACAAATTGAAAAGGTATAAATACTGTAACAGTTTTCTGAATAATATGCTATCATATAAAAAGACCATTCACAGCCTGCTAAGTCTATGCAGGTATAATCTTACCTGAAGCAGGGATTTAGATAGATTGACCTTCATTTCTATATATGGATTTCTACTTCTGAGACTATCCTGTGGTGTGCTGGTAAATGTTAAACAGCGCGCTCTCTGGGGGCAAAAAGGGCCCTGATTTGTAGCTTTGCTGACTTCCATGATGTAAATATTCTCACCATGGCCAATTCCAAGCTACCAACATGAAATCACTGAAAGTAAAGTTGAGAAGAGATGCCAACAGGCAGCTTTCATGCATAAGCACAGTCAGCTCTAGCACAATGCTGACTCTGTTCCTTGTCTGAGACTTGCTTACCAGGTATTTTTGGAATGTACTCCCTGCCACCCCCTTCCTGTCCTGAGAAGAGCCAAATCCAGGAGATCCTAAGCACTAACGGGGGAATACCAGAGGAGGAGGGAGGCAAATTGCTTTTGGGTCTTTGGGTGCAGCCGTTGGATCTACACCCCCCAGCAATGGACAAAAAACACTTGGAGCAAGCATCGTTGAGCCAAGGCCAAGGGCAGCCCTTCTCCAGAGAGACTTGTACACTGCCTTTGGGGGCAGGCTCTGTTAAATAAATAATGGATCTCATAATTTAATGTTTTTCTTCTCAAATGGAACCACCCATCTGGGCATGAGACAAGGGGCCTCTCAGCACCACACCACTTGGGGTCTCCTTCAGAGCTTTCTTCCTTGGATTGTGAGATAGGAGTGTGTTAAGAGGGAGACACTCTGTCAGAGAGTGAAAGGGGCCCTTGGACAAGAGGCATCAGCTGGCACAGTCCTAGCTTACTTGAGAGAGGCAAGGCCATACAGAATGGCTTTTTTTGAGTTTCAGTGAACTCATCCTTCCTATAGCTCATTTCTCTTGATTTCTCAGAAAGTAGGATCCAGAAGTTAGAAAAGTGCTAATGGGAGCTGTTTTACAATGGGTAACACCTATCATCTACCACCCCACCCCTCTGTTCTACCTCTGTTCCATCAGGGAGTGTTTATCAAGGTCCTGCAAGGTACCAGGTTCTAAAAAACTGAGAAGAATATCCCAAACCATCTCAGTCTCTATTTCAGGGCCTCACCTGTAGATTCACACCCACAAGATTCCCTCCCCAAATATGGATAAATCTGATGCCTTAATTGTTTGAACCAGCGGTACTTTAAGAATCCCTCTCGGGAGGACCAAAAACTAAGCGGTGATCTCTTTGGCACAGGAGCCTGGCTGCTTGACATCTGCTGTGGAAGGGGACAAGGTGCTGGTAAGATGGGTTGGTGCTCTTTGGGACCCATCCAAGGGAATTTAGCTCCTGGAAGAATCTGAAAGAAGAATCGATCTCATGCTCTCACCTCTATGGTGGGCCCAGTGAGTCCTAAGGAAGCTTTCCAGATACTTGGTTTCTCATAGCCTCTACAGAAGCTTCTGTACTCATCCTTCCTGTCTCCCAAGAGTTTGTTAAGCAGTTGATCACTCACTGTGGGCCCGAGGGAGCCTCAAAGCAAGGATTGCTTCTTCAAACCCTAGGCTCAAAACCTTGGGCAGCCCATTAGGGGGGTGGGAGTGGATCAGTGACACATGTTCCTCTATAGGTCCCACCTCATTTTACATGGAGATGCCACTACCAGCCTCCTATGGTTCTGAGGACAATTTGAGGTTTTTCTATGTGGAAATAAAGTATTATGGATAGAACTCTGGGCTGAGAGCTCAGGGGGCTAATCCCAGCTCTGATCTCAGGCAGATCACCTAGAATTCAGTGTCCTCATCAACAAATTGGTTTTAAAAATATCATTTTGTAGAGACATGCTGATGTATGTAGCAGCAAAATGACATGGTGTCTAGAATTTGCTTTAAGCTAATTTTAAAAAAGAACTAAGAGGGAGGGAAAAGAGAGAGAAATTATACAAGCATAGCAAAATCTTGCACTATGTTCTCTAACTTTTTATACTTTTGAAAATCTTTGGAGTTATGAAATCTCTGCTCTGCCTACCAAAAAATGCTATCATGAGGGGCAGCTGAGTCAGAGTGTAAAGCCATTCTGTAGACCTGAGAAGGCGTTGCGCCGTGTAATGCATGTGTCTTTATTCAGTTGTTTCACATATGTGAATATTTGGATATTGTATCTAGGTCATAATTTTAAAGATATTTTTTCTTATGCAAATTTTAAAAATTAGGAAAGTAAAGTAATTTTAAAAAGAAAAAGAGGGTGAAATTACCTGTAACCTTATAAGACATTGATGAGTCTCAGCACACACATTTTTTTAATATACACAATACACTTTAGATTTATAAAAATAGACCCCCTTGTTCCTACTTTTCTGTACTCTGCATTGATCACTTATAATATCTCACGGGCAGGTTTCCTTTTTCATTAAAAATTCTTTTACAGTGTAATTTTAAATGGCTGCTGAATATTATATGGATATATATTGCAATTTAACTATCAAATATTGGAACTTTATATTGACTTCATTTTTTGCCTATTAATATACAATAATTTGACTGACATCCTGATAAAGCAAAAATCTTTGGACCTATCCTTGATCATTTCTATAGAAAAAAATTCCTGGAAGTGGATTTGCTGGATTGAAGGATATTCTTACAGTGTTTTTTAATTTTAAAGGATTTAAGGAGCTCCCACGTATAATGTATTTAGCATAGTGCTTGATGTCGTGTGTGTCTATATCACACACACATATAAAGACCTAGTAAAGACCCAGTAAATGGTGGCTGTTATTTTGCCATTAATTTGGTCAGCAGATTGTGCCGTACTGTTCTCAGCGGTGACTTCATTCTAGAATTGGGATTGCTTTGTATTGTGTTTCCTGGAGGTATCACGAAGACCATGATGACAAAAAGGGTTTCATATGAGGAGCTCACAGAACCCCCAGGAACCAGGGACCATTTCTCTGGTCCAGCTCTGTGTGTTCCTCCGTGCCATAAACTTTGCTTATGAGCTGTTGATCCTTCAACATCAATAACTGTAGAGAGTTTGAATGCTGGAAGAAAGTTGAGTTGCAGGTTAGAACTCAGGGGCTTCTGTGTGGCTGCACTTAGCCTTCCCATGTCTGCAGGTACCTGAGCTTTGCCTGTGTCTGTCCAGCAGGCCCCCTCTTCCCAGCTCTGGGTGGCTTCCAGAAGGCAGGGCTGTCCATCTGGGCCAGGCAGGCCTCCAGCTCAGGTGACCACTGCACTTGCACAATTGTCCCTTTAAGAAAGGTCAGTGGGGGATGTGTTCCTTCCTGTTCCTGCGCTCCTGAAGGTTTTCATGTCCACACTAACCCACTGCGGCCTGGGCCAAGGCCAAGCTGCCCATCAATATTTTAAAGTAGCGGTGTTAGAAAATTTATGGAAGACGCACAAAGGACAATTCCCTGAAGTGATGTGCCCGCTGAGAAGGGATATTGGCTAAAAGGAGATTTCCCATTTTGCAACAGTGTGAAATCAAGTGCCAAGCTGGAGAGGCCCTTTGTTTGCATGGGGCTCTGAGCTTGGCGGAAAGAGAAACTTGACCTGGTTTCAAATCCCACCTACAACTGCTTATTTATTTGGTTATCTATTAACAGTCTCCTGGCAGCTTACTTTTATGTTTAAAATTAAGTGCTTGATTGATTATTTTCTAGAACAGTGATGGGATGTTGTTCTATACTTAAGCCAATCCATTAGTGGGCTCTCATTACTGATCTTTTTCCTTGGTTCATTGTATGCACGTGTGTGTGTGTGTGTGTGTGTGTGTGTGTGTGTACACATGTGTGTACCTGAAGGCTGGGGGGAGTTAGAGGACAGAAGAAAGGAGTCTTCAATCTGAATGTGGACTTTTGTATTTCCCAAATTACATATCCATAAGGATTTTCTCACTTCTGAGGGGAAAACTGGTTATTTTTTAGCATGATTCACAAGTGGAAGCAGTGTTTCGGGGAGTTTTTTATTATGGTAATTACATTTTAGAAAAAAACAGCATAAACTTCTATATTTAAAAATCTCTACTTTCCTTTTATCTGCTTTGTAGGCATCTTTGAGTATTTGTATGTTTCCAAGATTTGCTTCTGGGGATTGGGACTCCATTATTTATTTATTTATTTTTGCATGGGCAGATCCAGATTTTGAACCCAGGTCTCTGGCCTGGCAGGCAAGAATTCTGACTGCTGAGCCACTGTAGCACTGCCCAGGGATTCCATTACTTTTATTTTAAAAATATTACTTTTTAATAATTTAAAAAATTATTTTTATTAAAAATTTTTTTAATAAGAACACTCTATTACTTTTTTTCTTTGGGTGCATAGTCCAGGAATTGAACCCAGGTCTCCCGCATGGAAGGTGAGCATTCTCCCACTGAACCACCCGTGCACACCACTCTATTACTTTTTAAAAATGTTGATTTCTTAAATACTGAATAGTTACAAAAGAATATAATACATAGCTGGGCTTCCCAGCTCTTATGCTTTGGCAGGTTTCTGGCTGTGCTGGGTGGGGGCTTACTGGTCCCTTCAGCCCTTTATCTGGCCATGTGTGGCCCGAGATGGCCAAGCTCCCAGGCAGGCCACCTCTGCTCCCCCAGGACAGCACAGCCTCAGGGTCCTTGGACCCGCATAAGCAAAGCAAAATCTGACCCATGTTCTACCTGAAAAAGATTGGAAGAGGCTGGAATAAAGTGTCAAGGATGACATCAACACATATCTATGGTCCCCACACACAGTTTAAGAAATAGACTGTGCTATTCCTTTTTAAACCTGCCTTCATGGGGATAGGTTATCCTTCCGCCTCATGGATGAGAAAAGCAGGTTCGGGGAGGGATGGCTCAGCCCACCGCGGGTTCAGGGAGGCGGGGCTCCCCAGATCCCTGCCTGCCTGCTGGAAGGTTCTGCAACGAAGGGAAACAAGCGCCTCCTCCCTGCATCTAAAACCCGAAGGCTCATCATGAACAGGCCACCCGGACCAGCGACTGCTTTATATAAGCCGGTTGCTAAGCATGTGTGTGGAAATGGAAGTTTTGCAGATCTAATTTATTTAACATTTATTTGGGAAGGATAAGGGTTCAGAAGAAATCTTTACTGGAATAAAGAATCTTTCTTCAACACCCTCCTACTTTGGCTTCTTAGTAAATTTAGATCTTTGATGCATCTAGAATATGTCTTGACTTCATTGCCAAGTCTCACTAAAAGAAAGAAATGGGGTTTCTAGGCAAAAGGCAGATGGAACAATAGTCCAAAAAATCATTATGGGAGGCTTTATGATGGTAAAGAGCAGGAGGGTGGCTTGTTGGGATTGGAGCTGGGCTTCCTGCTAATTTCCCCTGGGGCCGTTCTTGCAGCTCTCCTCCTCACAGGAACTGTAGAGATTACAGTTCTACAGAATCTACGGCTTTGGCCTCAGAAGTCTAAGTAAAGCCAGTCCTTGGGCCTGGGAAGAAGAGCTGTAACACAGCAGGGAGATGGGGGGGCCCTCGGGGATTAAACTTCTGGAACATATATGTGGCTTTTCTCGAGGGGTGCCTTTGTCCCAGCCTGTCTTGGTTTCCCAGGGCGGGGTAGGGGCTTAAAACAACAGAAATGTATCGGCTCACCATCCAGGAGACCAGAAGCCCCAAATCAAGGTGTGGGTAGGGCTGCATCCCTCCCGGGGCTCTAGGGGAGACTTTTGTCTCCCCAACCTTTGGTGGCCCCAGGAGTTCCTTGGCTTGGGGCTGCATCACTCCAATCTCTGCCTCCTTTTCTGCTTCTTATAAAGACACTCGCATTGTATTTAGGGCACACTCTAATCCAGGATGACTTGATCTTGCGAACTTTACCTTCATTACGACTGCAAAGACCCTTTTTCTAAATAAAGTCACACTCATTGAGTTCTTTGTGACTTAAGACTTCTCTATACATATCCTTCTTGCCTTCCCCAGAATGATCTCCCCTCCCCCCAACACACACACTTCTCAGGGTCTGGCAGACTCACATCTCTTGCCTAGAAGGCACCATAGTCTGGTTAAAGCATAGAAATGGGGTCTCTGGCTGAGCCAGGCAGTTACATGCCCAGGCCTGGAATCCAGCCAAACTTGGAACTGGATTCTGGCTCCTTCATGAATCAGCTGTGAAATCTGGACAAGCAATCTAAGCTCTCAGGTCTCCAGCATAAATTGTGGAAGTTAATACATGCCCATATTTTTGCCAAGAGGGCAAGTAAGCATGCACCCTGGACTAGAGCACTCACCCACTGCAGGGGCCCTTATTATTGGAATGAAGCAAATGGTGCTTTAACCCTGACTGTTCCTAACCAGCCACCTGGCCTCTGGGGACTTGCCCCTCCCTCTCTGGGAAGCTGTGGAAAGTATAAGAGGAGGTGGCTGGACAGGGTGGTTTCCTAGGTCTCTGCAGCCTCCACAGCCTTTCACGCCAAGTCCCGAGACTGGCAGATAGTATCCAGGAACACTCTGAGACTCTGGCAGCTCGCATTGTTATTCATTTATTTATTTATTTATTTTACTGTTTTACCAGCTTTAGCACAGTTCCTACATATTTATTAGACTGAACTTCCATAATAGCATGAGGACTTTTGCCATACATTTCAAACAATAATTGCTGCTCAGATATCATTTGGAGAATAGTTCTTCTTTCAGTAGGTTGTATTTCACATCTGTTGAATCCCTGAGTTAAAGAAAAGGGTTAGCAAAGGAGGTATTTAGTCTGTTCTACTGCTTCTTGAAAAGATCATCCAGAAAGAGGAAATCATGCAGAGTTAAATCTGACAGGTAGAGGCTGTCCCAGAGCCTGTGCAGAGCAGACCCTCAGAAAAGAATTGAATTTATATATAGGTGAAGAAACCGAGTTTCAGTAGGTGAAGTGACTTGTCCAAGGTCACACAGAATTGATCTTCCAACTCTACAGCCAAGAAAATATCTTTCTAGAGTTCTTATTTCATCTGAAATTGCTTAGGGCTTCCACTATTCAGGATATATTTTATTTGTCACACTTCAGACGTAGTTCAAAATATATTCACTGCTCCCGTCTCACCACCCTTCCCCTCTCTGCATGGGACATGACTCCCAGGGATGTGTACCTTCCTGGCAACATGGGACAGAGAACCTGGAATGAGCTGAGATTCAGCATCAAGGGACTGAAAAAAACCCTAGAATGAGCTGAGAATTAACATCAAGGGATTGAGAGAACCTTCTCGACCAAAGGGGGAAGAGTGAAATGAGACTAAGTGTCAATGGCAGAGAGATTTCAAACAGAGTCGAGAGGTTATCCTGGAGGTTATTCTTATGCATTAGGTAGATATCACCTTGTTGCTCAAGATGTAGCAGAGAGGCTGGAG
>PVIY010011544.1:0-65103 GCA_004026745.1 Myrmecophaga tridactyla
ATAATAATTACATGTGTTCTAGAGCCTGCCTTCTTTCATTTAATAATGAATATCCTTGTCAGTCAGTATCCTTCTACTATCATATTTAAACAGCTGAACAGTATATTCTTGCATGATAGTCAATGAGTGGTTTAAATAATCTCCTAATATTAGACATTATTAATATTAATAATTAGGTTGTTTCTAATTATTCTTACTCTAATAAGTAACACTGTAATGGACAGAGTAGTACCTAAATTCTTATTGTTTCCTTAGGATAAGTCTCTTCAGGTGGTACTCTTGAGGCAACGCGTGGTCTCTCTTATTTAAAATTACTCTTGGGAATCTTATTAATTTCTTCTCAGGTATACGTCATTTTTAGGGGGCTGAAAGAAGTGAGCAGAAAATAGTACAAAACTTAAAGGCAAGACCCAAAAATACAATTGTATCTTAATACTATCATGGGTTTACATGTTTAATTGCTGTGTGTTTGTTGCCTACTATGTACCGGGTACTATATCAGGGCCTTATCTTTCACAACAGCCCCAAGGAAAATGCCACATGATACCCCATTTTAAAAGCCACTAAAAACCAAGGTTTGCAGAGGTTAATGGACTGTGTGAGGCTATGAAGGTGAGGAATGACTTAGTAGGGATCGAGATCCTGACCCCAAAGCCCAAGCTTTACTCACACAGGAAACCTGCAGATGATCTCAGATCTGATCATCCTTCCCTATGTGAGTGTGCAGCCTTGCTGAAGAGACAGAACTAATATAACTTTAGGGACAGAAAAAAAATCAAGTTCTGAGTGAAGTTAATTAAAGTGCCAGAAAGAATGGAGCAGTTGTGTGATTTATAGTCAGGAGATGTTCACAGGTTGAAATATTTCCATCTTTGTACCTTTGTGTGAGTGCAGTTCCATAGTCTGCACAAATCCTCACAACCCATTCCTCCCAAACAAACAAAATAACAGAAGTAGAGGTATACCAGTGTTGGGCGAGGTGTTTGTGCTGGTTTGAAAGGATGTATGTCCCCTAGAAAAGTCATGTTTTAATCTAAATTCCATTTCATAAAGGCAGAATAACCCCTATTCAATACTGTATGTTTGAAACTGTAATCAGATCATCTCCCTGGAGATGTGATTTAATCAAGAGTGATTGTTAAACTGGATTAGGTGACGACATGCCTCCACCCATTTGGGTGGATTGTGATAAGTTTCTGGAGTCCTATAAAAGAGGAAACATTTTGGAGAATGAAAGAGATTCAGAGAGAGCAGAGCAGAATGACATAGCCATGAGAAGCAGAATCCACCAGCCAGCAACTTTTGGAGATGAAGAAGGAAAATGCCTCCCAGGGATCTTCATGAAACAGGAAGCCAGGAGAAGAAGCTAGCAGATGACGCCGTGTTTGCCATGCGCCCTTCCAGATGAGAGAGAAACTCTGGCTGTGTTTGCCGTCTGCCTTCTCACTTGAGAGAGAAACCGTGAACTTCATTGGCCTTCTTGAACCAAGGCATCTTTCCCTGGATGCCTTAGATTGGACATTTTTATAGACTTGCTTTAATTGGGACATTTTCTTGGCCTTAGAACTGTAAACTATCAACTTATTAAACTCCCCTTTTAAAAGCCTTTCTGTTTCTGGTATATTGCATTCCAGTAGCTAGCAAATTAGAACAGTGTTCCATGTTACGACCTATGAAAAATCTGAGATTTTACCTGACTTACAAGCTAATGAGATAGCCCATCATCAAGTCATGAATGCTGACAGAAGACAAGAGACTCCTGGGTCAGAGACAAAGGACTTTACTCCTTATGATATAGTAGCATCATGAGTTTTATGCTCACAGTGGTTGGTTCTTGCCCCTCAAGTCCCAAGAGTGATGCAGAATGGTCCAGATGGATGCTGCAGACTTGGTGGGTTCACCTCTATGCAGGTTCACCTCACACCTCCACTCTTTTAAAAGGGCTATTAACAAACAAGCCCAAACTTTGCTGTGTAGGAAACATCTTTATTATCCTGAACATCAAACAGAACTTTACTTTGTCCCAGAGGGAGACATCCTTTTTATCTTCCAAGGCTATTTGCTGTCCAACATCCTTGAAAATATAGTGTGGGAAAAAAGCTTAAACAAGATATGCAGAAGCACTAGAGACCTATGAAGAATGGTCTCCCAACATTCAAATATGATGATAAGGATAATTGAACTACACAATATTTAGAGGCTAAGCCTGGTGGTATTCTAAGTTCTATTGATTGAAAAAATATATATCTATGGAAAACTATTATATATTGGCCATTATGTTGAGTCACAAGATTTAGTTTTGTTTATCTTGTTGAGAATTCAGTATGTGCTTTCAATATGAGAACTCATGCCTTCCTGAATTATGAAAAATTTTCTATCTTTATCCCTTTAAATAGTGCTCCTCTCTCATCCTCTTTATTTCCTACTTCTAAGAGATAAATGTTGGAAACTCCTCATTTATCTTGCCTATCTTGTAATTTCTCTTCCATGTGCATCATTCATTTATCAATCTCTATTGCATCCTGGCTGAATTCCTCAGAATTGTTCTCCAGTTCACCAATTCTCTCATAGACTGAGCCCAATTAACCTATATACCGACTTCTCATGTTGGTGTCTATGTCAACATCTATATTTTCTGTTTCTAGAATTTCTCATTGTTTTATTTCTTAACCATTTCACTCTTGATTCATATTTGGCTATTTTTACTTCATAATTTTTTTTTCTTTTTTGTGACGGTAACTCCTTTCTTTTTCTCTTTGTTCTTTTATTATTTCATAGTCATTTTCAGACTTGCCTTTAAACAAAGGTGAATTGTCCTGGTTATTGAATTCATTCATTTCCTTAATATTTGGTGTTCTGTAGTTTAGAATTTTAGTTTGCTCTTCCATCTTGAGTGTGAGGGTTTTATTTTTCTGTTTTATTGTTTCTTTCTTTATGCTCTTCTTCTATTTTGGAGGTTTTGAAATTGCCTCCACTTGGCTTTAAATGTTCCTAGTCCAAAGTCTTATTGTGAATCATGGTTTGGAGGATATTACAAATGAGAGGCTGGGTATACAAGTGGACACTGACCAGGAAACCCTGGCCCATTCCGCGCAGCAGTAAGTCCAGGAAAATGACCAAAATGATAACAACCATTCCAGGAAGCCAAATCACATTCCTGTAACCATAAGACCCAAAGTGGCCAGAACTTGATCAATAACTGACAGCCTCCCTAATTTTTGCCTCCATTTCCAACTTAGAACCAACCTGGGGAAGCCAAATCTGGTCCCCTCACCAATTACATAGGGCACCCCCCTTCTTGTCGTCCCACCTCCAAACCCCACAGCCTCCTATCAGGCCCATCCGGGGTCTTCCCACTTTCCCACAGGGAAGCTTCCCCACTCCTCTGCCTGCCTTGGTGTCTCTGCCACATGGATTTCAAACCCCTACCCTCACCCCTCTTCAGCCCCATCCTCTCAAACCAAGCCCAGGCCAGTGCACTGTGGCTGCTCCTGAACGTCCCATAGGCCTGCAGCCTCTACCCTGCTACCCAGTGCATCTGCTCTGGTAGGGACACAGGATGCTCATATCGTTTAGACCATGTCTTTGTCTTTTTAATCCTATTTAAAATTAGTTTTCAAAATGTCTCATCTTCACAGGTGTTCGGGGGCGGGGGGATGCTTGAAGCATCAGCCAACAGCACCCTCTTGACTGCAAGCCCTGGTCCCAGATAATGGGGGGCTTGGGGGAGATGTGGGCTGCTCTCCACACTCCCCCATAGTCCTCAGGCATGAAATACAATCAGGAAGAAGAAAGGAGGCTCAGGTGTGCCGGGGGCAACACCTTGGGAAAAACTAGTCTTCTCGAAGACCATCCAGAAGTATTTAATTTGTCACAGTTCCAGATATCAGTAGAAATTGATCCAGCTAAATTGCTGGACTGTGCTAAATTGCAGCTAATTTGAAGGTGACTCCTTTTTTGGTATATGATGTCGCCATGGTGTGTGCTTGGCATCATATTTTAAAAAATAAAACCAACTCAAGATCCAACTTTAAAGAACATCCTACTCTAAGCTGAGTACAAACTCAGTACTTGAAACTTCCTGATGGTGGAAGAATGGGGTGTTGGAGGTACCTGAAACAGATAGGAGAACTTTCTACTGTAAGATGAGGCGTGAATACAAGCCACTCTCGTAACTTACTCAACCATTCTGAGAAGTGAGACTGTGTGTGCATGCAGCAACTACTTCTATAATATGTACTCCGAACCATGGGAAATGCACTGCTCATAGCAGTTAAAACTGACCATGTCAGCCAACACGACAAGCAAACTCACTGGCCTCCCGCTCTCTACATGGGACATGACTCCCAGGGCGGTGAACCTTCCTGGCAACATGAGACAGAAATCCTAGAATGAGCTGGGTCTCAGCGTCAAGGGATTGAGAAAACCTTCTCGACCAAAAGGGGGAAGAGAGAAATGAGACAAAATAAAGTGTCAATGGCTGAGAGATTTCAAACAGAGTCGAGAGGTCATCCTGGAGGTTATTCTTACGCATTAAATAGACATCACCTTTTTAGTTAAAGTGTAATGGAGAGGCTAGAGGGAAGTGCCTGAAAATGTAGAGCTGTGTTCCAGCAGCCATGTTTCTTGAAGATGATTGTATAATGATATAGCTTTCACAATGTGACCGTGTGATTGTGAAAACCTTGTGTCTGATGCTCCTTTTATCTACCTTATGGACAGATGAGTAAAACATATGGCTTAAAAGAAATAAATAATAGGAGGAACAAATGTTAAAATAAATTTAGTAGATTGAAATACTAGTAATCAATGAAAGGTAGGGGTAAGGGATATGAGATGTATGAATTTTTTTCTTTTTTGTTTTTATTTCTTTTTCTGAGTTGATGCAAATATTCTAAGAAATGATCATGATGATGAATATACAACTATGTGATGATATTGTGAGTTATTGATTATATACCAAGAATGGAATGACCATATGGTAAGAATGTTCGTGTTTGTATATTGCTATGTTTAAAAAAATTTTTTAATTAAAAAAGAAAATTGACCACGTTAGAATGCAAACTCAATTAGTGAGAAGTTTGAATTATAAAGTATTTCACAAGCTTTACTTGATAATACAGTATTTTTAATATCTGATTTTCTCATTTGATGGGAGAAGATAAAAGTGATTTGTAATTGAAATGTACCTACCATTCAGCATTCTTGATTAAAAGGACAGAAGCCCACTTAAAAAAGCAAAGCCAGTTAGTGGAAAGATAGCGAGGGCTCAGAGAGGTGACAGCAGGATGCAAACCCGACTCACACAGGCAGCAAAGAAAGTCCACGTGCTAAAAAGCCACCACTGACACCCAAGCCCCCAACATTTCCTGCAGCAACCCTGGCCTCTCGGCTGCCCCACCACCTCCAAGTAATTGTGAAGTAGCCTTGAGCTTTGTAAGTCACTCCCTCGTGATTCAAAGTTCCATGCGGGGCCGTCTCCTCGCCGTGCTCGGTTACAGGAGGCAGAGCCCTTCCTTCCCCTCGTAGGAGGAGAATTTTGAGCACCTGAAGTATGGATACACCTGAGGCATGGATACCCGTATGTGGGCAGTGCAGACAGTTTCCTAGAATTCATTCTCGTATATGACATTTACCTAAACATATAATATAAGCTATGATTTGCATTCTTTTTAAATAAAGGGAAAATCTAAACCCCTGTCTACTTGAATAACATATCCTAAAATGAGTTCAATTTTCTTTTTACAGTAGTTATCAGCCTGGTATCTTTAAAATTTTATTTTGTTTGGGCGGCTGCCGTGGCTCAGCAGGCAGAGCTACGACCTGCCGTGCTGGAGGTCTGGAGTTCGATCCCTGGTGCCTCCTGCCCATATGCAAATTTAAAAAAAAAAAAATTTATTTTGTTTTAACATACAAAGCAAATTGACTTAAATATTTTACTTGCTATCCTTGCTATGTTAGTGGTGATTAACTTTGATATGTGTAATTGTCGTAGTTTGCATATAATTATTATAGAAGCAAAAGGGAATATTCCTAAGAATTTAGTAATTTAGTTACTTCTTAGGCCCCAAATACTGGCTGTATTGTAAATAACCAACTTTGTTCTGCCGTAATTATTTTTCCGAACAGATTATCAGACAACTTTGAGATATATTAGCCAATGAAGAGAAACTAAAAATTTGCCCCACCATTCCGTATTATTAGTGCCTGGCTCGAGCCTTCAATTCTTTATTTAGGTGTGGGGCTTTATGCCATTTAAATTCTCTCAAATGGGATTTTGATTTTATAAGAACAGAACAATGAAAAGAGAAAGCAGAAAAATCAATAGGAAGTAATAATAGGGTTCTTTCAGTGTGATACAATGCCTGACTCCATTTTGCTTTCTATTTTCTGGGCAACATAATTTTTCTCTAATAACTGTGGCGTCCTGGTGAAAATTATCCACCCTCTGGAACATTTTACTTACCCTAATAAGAGACTTTGAAGATGCTGCTTGGACTGCTCATATAATAACCATCTTTTCAGTTCCCAGCTCCACGTGAGTGTTTCAAAGGCTTTTCAGATTCAACATATCCAAAATTGAATTTACATGGTTCCATCCAAAATTAGTTCTTTTTTGTGTTCCCTTTCTTATTAATGACTCTAATCAGAAATTCAGGAGATTATTGGACATATTCTTTCCTCCTACTTTCCATTTTTAGTCTATAGCAAGACTAAATTTCTGATGGCCCCCACTCAACCCAATAATCCTTGCTGTCATAGAGATTGTGGCTTGAGGCAATGGCCATGAAGTCTCAATATTTATTGAGACCATGGTGGAAAGGTCTGGGTAATGTGCTAAGAGACCTGAGAGCTGAAGCAACTTATAGATCTGCATCCTTGGGGTTTACTCTTAGTAAAAGGGATAGAATCAGCATGGTAGTTACCATCTACAAAGTAGGAAGGCTCCATCCCCATAAAGGGGTACAAAGTGTGACCTGTGAGTGTTCAGAAGAAGCCTCGAGCATTTCTATTAGCGGGGGTGAGGGTGGGGTGCTTCCCAAGAGGTGGCCTCAGAATTGGCTCTCCAAGGACAAACACGACACAGCCGTGAAAATGGAGTTACAACTACATGGGCGTTATTGGGGCAAAGTGCAGCCCGCACCAAAGCATGAAAGCGAGAAGACGTGCTCACAGAAAGGCAAGTATTTGATCTGAGCAGAAAACTCAGAAATGGTATTGGAAGGAGAAGCAGAAATGAGAGATCCCAGGGAGCTGAAAGTCATGAGCCCGCCACGGAGGACCCTAGCAGCAGGTCCCAGCCTCCTGCGCTCTGTGCACCTCTCGGTATTAGTTTTAGATGCTAAACTATGGACAGCCCAAGGCAGATCGCAGCATGAGTTCTGGAAGCACTTTGCTTGCTCCCAAAATGACCGTTTTCTGACTGTGTTTCTTCTAACCTTAAACTACGGCTTCAGAGTTGAGGGAAGTTGTTCTCCTCTATGTTTAATCAGTCTCTTTCTCCAAATGTCCTTGGTTGGGATTTATCTTCCTGATGATCTTGGGTAGGTTGTGCCATCTTTGTTCCAGAAACTTCAGTCCCATCCCCTGACTTGGGCCACCAGGCAGCAACCCTGCCTTCCTGGAAATGCCCTCCTCAGAAACCCCACCCTCCTGGAAATCCCGCCCTCATCAGAAGCCCCAACCTGCATCACAGCCCCGCCCTCCATCACAGCCCCACCCTCCATCACAGCCCCGCCCTCCACCCCAGCCCACTCAAAGGAGAGACCCAGACAGGGAACATCACTCTTCACCCAGCCCAGTATATGTCAGGCCCCTCACTCTGCAAAGGAGCCAAGACCTATAGGCATCACTCGGCTTAGCACCAGAGACAGGAAAGTACAGCTTTAGAGACGAGACCACTGAGAGTTCCCTATTGCCCAGTTTGTCCAGAACTGCTAAAAGTGATAGTTCTGCATCAGACAACATGGTTAGTTGCTAAATGCAGACACAGAATATAGTCTAGGGAAAAAAACTTGACCAGGATAACAGTTCACATAAAGATAAATACTAACCAACAAAGGCTGGCAAATTTCCTTCAAACATGGAATGCTTCTGACAAGCTGTTAGGCCAGGCAGTCAGTGGCTAGGGTTTGGATGTTTTGGAATGCGGAATCTATTGCTACATATTTATTTCTGTGGTTTTGCAGGTTATTTTTAATTTGGGGATTGAGTATGTGTGTGTTTGTGTGTTGTGTGAGTACGCACATTCTAAGTAAAATTTTATTTTGGAAAATTCCAATCTTGGCTAAAATGACAAGTAAAGGAACTGTCCATGTGAGTCACAGGCAAGAGCTGGGGGAAGACCTCGTGCCGTGCTGGGGGCAGTGTCGGTCCAGAGCAGAGGCCCCAAGGAGAGACTGGCAAAGCAGAGGAGGCAGTGCTGGCCCAGTGAGGTCCCACTGAGAACCAGAAAAGTTGGAAATGAAGTGATAACTTATCCCTCCCCACCTGGAATATTTCCTTATGCCTCCTTCTCTTTACCACTTTCACTTCCAGAAAAGCTCCAGAACAAAAACTAAACAGCTTTTAAACAGGGTCTCTGGGAATTTTACAAGGAGATTGAATTAGCCCTCCCTGGAGAAAGCTTTTATAAGTTTCTCTGCTCCTAAGTAGCATTAAATAAAGGAATTTAAACAAGCAGGAAGACGCAGTGGCTGAAATGTACTAAAAGCTGTAAATGAGCCCTAGCAATAAATAACATTGGTGCTTCAAAACAAAACAGAGGGAAGAAGCATCACATTCATGCAATCTACTGTCCGCCTGGACTGATGTGGCTTGAAGACACTGAGCCCAGGAAAGATGACTTGTGCAGGCTCGTGTCATGCTACAAGAGACCTAGACCCAGGCCCACCTGCCCTGACACCCAGTTCAGGTCCCATCTTTATCATACTTCCTTCTTTCATTCTCCAGGGAATCTACATGCAGTCAGAGAATGCTGTTGCTGAAAGGGAACTGCTAATCTAGTTCCTTGGTTAAGAAACCCGAAGACCAAAGCTCAGAGGAGATGTGTGTGTCCTTGTAGACACAGTGGCCACGTAATGGCCAGCCCTGGGTCATAAGTCAAATGCCCCAGTTTTTAGACAGGTGCTTTTACTACAATTCCTGTATTACTCCCTAGTAATAGAAATTAGCCTTCACCAAACTGCTGGTGTGGAGAGTTTTTTGTTTTGGTCTTTATTTGATTCATTGGGGCTGCCTTCTGTGATTTACACCCAGTGGACATTTGAACTTGAATTTCAGCCTATTTTTTTGAGATCTTACAATCGGAGTTGGCATTACTCAGTAGTATATTCAAAGTCAAGGCATACTTGCCCATATTTTTCTAAGACCTTTTTTGTTTATTTTTTTAATTAAGGGAAGAGAGTGTGGAAGCAAGTAAATTTAAAAGTGTCAAGCTAAATTATAAACTGTGGAATATTTGGAACATAACCATGTAGGAACTAGATTGAAATGACTCACTGATGTGGGTGTGGTTGTTCATTGACATGGTGACCTTCTCACTTGTTTTGGAAGAGTTCTCATCTCTGCAAGAAGTTTAGAAGTTTGCATGTACTATCAGTAGCCGAGTTATCAGTCAGCAGGGACCGATAAAACTCTGCATTCAATAAAATAAAAAGTCTTAGACCCATTTTTTACTGTACGTTGCATAGCATGTTACACGACATGCTCTATGTTGTTGATTTTTCAGCTTTTTAGTTTCATTCTGGATTAGGTGGCGAATCCTCAGGGCCCCATCATGTATCACTGATAAAGATTGGGAGCCAGTTCGGACAATAGGGAGCCAGCTGGCCCTTGTCACTTTGGCTCCATCTTCTCTCTTGAAATCCCTTCTCCTTCTCTCCTTGGCTGCTACGGCAAATGTCACATGGTGGGCTGGCTTAAACAGCAGTCATTTATTGGGTCCTAGTTTTAGAGGCCCAAAGACCTAAATCAAGGTGTCGGCAAGGTCATGCTTTCCTTCCAATGTCTGCAGTGTTCAGGTGCCACTTTGCCACCATCCTTGTGGGTCCTTGGCTCATGTCGCTGCCTCTGTCACGTGGCCATCACCAACACCCCCTGTGCTTGCTCTTGAGGGTTTCCATTGACTTCTGGCATTTGGCTTGTTATGAGGCTCAGCAACTGAATTAAGGCCCACCCTTGATGCAGTTGGGCCACCCCTAAATAGACTCTTCCGAGATCCTATTCACAAATGAGTCCACACCTTAACTGATAGTACATCTTCATAAGGTCCCATTTACAAATGGTTCACACCCCCAGGAATGCGGATTAAGATCAAGAACATGTTTTTCGAGGGCTATATAATTCATTCCCCCACTTCCCCAAATACCCAAGTATGTGGTTACACTTTCCTTCCTCTTCAGTCAGACAGCTATGGGACAACACCACAGTCCTGCGTGTACTGGTTCTGTGACTCTGGGCAAGTTTCTGAACCTCTCTTAGACCGAGCTAACTTGTCTGCAGAGTGGAACCCTAGTGCCACGTGCCCTATGAGGCTGTGAGGACAGGTGAAATAGCGCCCGTGTAGCCTGAAGTACGGCAGGTAACTGGGCTGACCACACTGTGTCACTTCCTCGACAGCCACATGCATTTGCATTTTGTGCATCTCAATCATCTTTATATCTGTCTGCTGAGCCCAGTACTTGGCATGTAGTCAGTACTCAATAAATAGATATTCTCTTGAATTGAAGCATTTTGGTTTATCTGGAATAGAAAGGCCTGATCTGGCTTTATATATTCAGCAGACACAATTAATAGTGTAGTTGGCTAATGTTATATAATTGTTTTTAAAAAAGGGGGGGAGTAATTAACATGGAAGGATTTTATGGGGGGAAGAGTTATTTTTGCATTTTTTATTATGAAATGACATATATACAAAAAAATAAATTTCTAAATACGTTGTGACAAGTAGTTATAGAACAGATTTCAGAATTTGGTATGGGTTACAGTTCCACAATTTCATGTTTTTCCAAGACACTGGAGACTAAAAAGAAATAGCAGTATAATGATTTAGCAGTCATACTCATTTTTTAAATTCTATCTTTTCTCTTTTTTTTTTTTTTCATTTTTTGCATGGGCAGGCACCAGAAATTGAACCCGGGTCTCTGGCATGGCAAGCGAGAACTCTGCCACTGAGCCACAATGTCCGCCTTCTATCTTCTCTTTTATAACGCCTCTTTTTCCTGTTATCCTTCTCTCAATCATTAGGGGCATTTGAGATATGCCCCTTCTTCATGTTAGATGGGGGTGTTGATAATATAGGATGGGGGATGCAACTGGTTGATGTTCTTGGAGAAGCTGGCCCCTCTAGCTTTCAAGACTTATCTGGCTTAGGAGACATCTGAAGGTTTTAGGTTTTTGAAAAGTAAACTTGGTGCATGCAACTTTTGTAGGATCTCAGATAGAGACCTGGGTTTTCTTTAGGGTTACCAGGAATGATGTTACCAGGTTTCGGTTTGGCAAACCATGGCAATTAGCAAATATCTAGCTGAATAGCCAGGCCACTCCACTTGAACTCTCTTAGCCACTGATGCCTTATTTTGTTACTTTACTTTTTCTACTTTGGTCAAGAAAAAGGGAAAAGGTTTAACTTTTTTTTTCTAGAGAAATCCTTTATTTCTCTTTGTAGGTCTGCTAGGTTAGGGGCAGAAGCAAAAAGAAGACTTGGTGGAGGAAGACAGGATTTACACTAACATTTCATTTATTCCTTAAAAAAAGACAACCCTATGAAGTTGCCGGATATGGAGCCTGGTTCTTTGATTGTCATTGAGGCACAAAGAGCTATCTCAGGACTGAGACGGCACCCAGGGCTCTCACTTTCACCCCGGTGCTGTTTCTTGAAATCCAGTTATTCACCCAGCAATGCAATCTAGCTGAGTCCTTGGGGGTAAACTGTATGCTTTAGAAGTATTTTGCTAGTGAAAGTTATGGATTTTCTCAGACCTTTTATAACCAATACACATGCTTCTACATCTTAGATAGGGATGCTGGCCCTTGCCAGAGATTGTTGTTTTTTCTCTTTGAAGCTGCCGTTTATGGAGCTCAAACTCTCTTTTTCATTCCGGTTTTACCAGCTGAGATAACACAATTACTCATATGCCACCACCACCCCACTTTCAACTTTATCTTCGCCTGCTTCTGTCTCTCTCTTCTCTCCCTGTCACCCGATGGAGACCTCTGTTTTGATGTGACTTTGTCTTCTCTGCTCCTAGATTCTTTTGAAGGAATCATGAGTTTTAGTTTACTTGTAAAAGTGATCCTTACTTATTATTTAAAATTCAAAAAAATGAAGAAGTTTTAAAAATCTCCTGAAACCCTAACATCATGGAGAAAAAAAGAAGCATTAACATTTGATGAACACAACTTCAGATTTATTTCTACGTTTGTAAGTAGCAATAGAGGTAGAAGTACTTTTCCAAATATGGAATTATTTCATAAATACTATTTCTATTGAAATTCGTATTGAGGTAATGGTAGAGCCACATACAGTTGTAAGAAATAATACAAAGCGAATTCATGTGCTCTTTACTCAGTTTTCCCCAAGGGAAACATTTTGCAAACCTATATACATATAGATTTTAAGTAAACATTTTACTCAAATTTAACAGAAGAAAAAGAAGCTAAAGTGAAAATGAAGAAATTGTCACACTTCAGACAAATGCTTATCTTTCTTCACCTCAAGAGATGTTGGCTTCTTTTAAAGGTTAAAAAGTTAGATTTATGATGATTCCATTCTGAACCATATGTCCTTGCTCTGAAGGATGAAGTTAGCACAGGTACCCTTCTGTCACCTCCTTGGCCACCACGTCCTTTTAGATTGCCAAGGTTTAACAGCTATCATCAGTCTTTTGTACTATAACCTCCCCTCTTCTACGCTCTTTATTTTTAATTATTCTCTTGGAGAGCTATAGTATGTCATCTGATGGTCATTTCCAGAAAGCCTTGAGACTTGAGTTTGGAGCTCCGTGTACGCAGGTAAAAGCTACCAGGTTAACATTGCCCT
Source organism: Myrmecophaga tridactyla (assembly GCA_004026745.1). Taxonomy (NCBI): domain Eukaryota; kingdom Metazoa; phylum Chordata; class Mammalia; order Pilosa; family Myrmecophagidae; genus Myrmecophaga; species Myrmecophaga tridactyla. The sequence goes on from PVIY010011544.1 coordinate 13,043, forward strand.
CCTTCAAAACCTGCAGACACTGTTGCTCTCGCTCTCTCTTTGGTGGAGAGGACCAAGGCAATGAGCTCTTCCTCTTTGCACAAGCCTGCCTTCTGCAAAGTGCCCAGGAGGTTTCTGGGTCACCTCACCCTATCCGCTTTAGCCACGTCCAGTACTCTGCTTGAGGTGGCTCATGCTGGCTCATGAGAGGCAGTTGCATCTTCGGTCCTTTCTCTTTCATTTTGAGTGCATGAGCTGTGCCCTGTCTGCAAATTCAGTCATGTTTATTCCAAAACTCTTGCTTCTGCCATGATTTTATTGTTTTCCTCCATTTATTTTCTGAATTCAACCAGGTCTATTTTCATCTTTGTGTTGTTTTATAGTCTGTATATTAAAGCTTTGCACCTTCTCTTGCAGATGTTTGCTTTTTTTTCATAAGGAAGCATGTTGGAAATGTCTTTGAGGGATGAGAATTTTTTTGTCTGAACTCTTTCCATGATTCTTTCCTATGGCCCTTCACCTGCCTTCTGCTTATGCTGCTTCTTTTTTTATTTGGGGATTCATGGTGATGAATCTCTTCTCAAGTGGAAATGGGAACAAACATGTTCTGAAAAAAAAAAATGGGTATAGTGGAGAGATGATCAGAGAAGTCCATAGTTTGGATGAGGTTGATTCTTTAGGACATACTCTCACCAAATCTGTATTTTCTCTGCCCCGGCACATCTTCCTTCTGTTCAGAACCTTCAAGAACTCAGTGTAGCAGTCGCACTATCTTTCTCATTGCATTCCCTGTGGCTCACAGCAGATGCCCATACCCACAGCGACAGGCTTCTCCCCTAGGACACAGCATCTGCTGCTGCCTCCCCTCTCCCTTCCAGGCCTGCTCACCCTCTCCCCAACCCTACTGGACCCGTAAGCAAAATGTGAGTGCCTGTGGTTTGCTTCCTGCAGTGATGAGCGGGCCCTCAACAGGGCCCTTTCCCACTCCTGCATGGCCCTCCCAGGGCTCTGGAACTGATGGCTCAAGCAGTGGCTCGTGGAATGGTCCTCTCGGAGCTGCTCATTGCTTTAGGAATTCTCCTTAGTTACTAACTGAGGTCCAAGGAATTATGTGTCAGCTCTCAGCTTTTCTCTCTCAATATGACACAGATTTCACAGTGTTTGAGGGTTATATTGTTTTTCATCAAAGTAAGAGATTTTTTTCCATTTTCCATTCTTTGGGTGGTTTGGTGAGTTTCAAAGGAAGGAAGCAATTTCTTATCTCTGTGACCTTTAACCCGAAGTGACTCTTGTCCAGAATCTTGATTTTTAAAAGGACAGGGTATGGTGGAGTAAGATGGATACGAATGTTTGACACTCCTGCCAACAAGAGTTGGGTCTGTTTTGCCTGCCCTTGGACCTGGGCATTTCCTGTGGCTACCTTGAGTAGTAGAATATAGCAGAGGAAATGCTATGCCCGTTGGGAGCCCCAGCCTTAACAAATTGGCAGCTTCTACCTCCTGTGTCTCTTGGAACACAATCATTGAGCTCTGAAATACCACCAAAGAATTCTGAGACCACTGTGCTGGCAAGACTACATGTGGGCATTTTGCTCAACAGCCCCACTGTGCTGTTATTTCTGCTGATCCCCTGTGTCAACTGGACCAGGCTGTGCTGCATGGACATTGCTTTGGAGGCTGTTTCATAACCGGGATTAGCATCCACAATCAGTTGGCCTTAAGGTAGGGAGTGTCCTCCATATGGTTGGTGGCCTCATCCCATCAGTTGGAAATCTTAAGAGCAAGAACCAAGAGTTTCAGTGATCAGAAGAAACTTGGACTCAAGATTTCTGATCATTCTTACCAGAATTTCCAACCTCTGGACTGCCCTACAGAATTTAGACTTCCAGCTAGTTCCTTATCATAAATCATATATGTACACCCACATATATGACTTATGATTATGTCTAATCCTCTTGGTTCTGGAGAACCCTGACTAAATACCACAGGCTTCTAGCTGTCCCCACCAAGTGCCAGGAAAGACACCTTGGTCCCTCCAGACCAGCCTGCCTACCAGCTGAATACCGCTATGTGCTTAATTGATTCCACAAAGAGCAAAAGAATCACCCACCTGTGAGTCCTACCTGGATTCCTGACCTCCAAGATGGGGAGATGTAATAAATTGGCTATTGCTTTAAGATTCAAAGTTTGGGGGATAATAACTACATGACAATGACAAACCAAAATGTAAGGACACGAATCTCATTGAAATCACTGATATTCACAGCATGAATGTAACTTAATATCCTCAGGTGTCTTATGCAGCAGAAGTCCCACTTAGAGTCCAGGAGAGATTGAGACATGTCTGAGAACTGGTGGGGGAGTATGTTCACATGGGGTGGGGGCTAAGAGGGGCCTTTAGGAAAAGAACTGAGGCTGTGCCCATTTTGAGCATCTAGGCATTCCTAGTGGGTAGTAGATTGGCCAACAGGAGTTTTTTTACAAGGCATGGAAAGTCTTCTGGTTGATGACAAATGTCAATGAAAAGAGCACAAGTCTGAGCCAGGAGCAAGGCTTTAGTGGTTGGAAGGGAGGAGGAACTCTGATTATAGAGTATTGGCTATTATTAAACCCATCCCAAGCCTGGCTCAGCCAACTGGGTATGCATCTGTGTCCTAAGGAAGGGTTCGGTTATAAATGAAGCTGAAAGAGCTGCTGCACTCAGCCTGTAAAGAGGTACGGTCAGTGTTGCCTGGCATGTCTATCAGCAAGAATACAAGGGGGAAAGGCCCATAGTTTCCACTTACCAAAGTACTCCTGGGTGAATGGAGCAGCAGGTTGGTGGCCATGCACAGGAGTTAATGCATCTACTGGGCCCAAAGCATCAGTATTAGAGGAATCGAATCCATGGAGACATGCCACTGCCTGCAGAACACTACTGAGTATTGCTGAGCCCGGTTGACCAGAACTTCATATGCTGAGGAGCAGCAAGCTCCCAGAGGGCCAGCGGGGACAACCAGTGTCTACCCAGCAAGGTGGGAAGGATGCCCATGCCGAACCAAGTGAGAGCTAAGTAACGGTGGGGCCCGGCCAAAGTGGACCTGCTGGTGAGTCCTTATGAGACATGCTTTGGGGGCCATCTAGGCGAACAGGAGACCTACGCTAGCAGGTGATGACAATGAGCCAGACACATGATTACAAATGTTGAGGCATCTACCGTGCTCTTCGCTGGAGTGGCGTGACCCATGCTGTCCAAATCCACTCCTAGTGCCTCCATCACCACGGAGTGGGAAGAGGCAAAGTGAAGTGTGCCCCCTTTGTCGTGTGATGTGGATAAATTGACTGGGAGCCTGGGAAAACTCTGAATGCAATTGCTGTGACAGTCCCCAAAGATCACCTGTGGTGGGAGCTATGTACATGTAACATCAGCACAATCAGAAAGCCAGACTGAGTAAAAAGTTGTCCCCAGTTCATTGTTGATGAACTAGGTCTAAATTTAGCCTGAAGAACTCTGTTCTCCCACGCACTGTCACATAAAAGTACATTCACATGAATATACAGCCAGAAAATGATACAAAAATGACATCCTATGTTGCTTTCCTTAAGTTCTTATGGAATGCTTTATTTGTAATTTCATTGGTATTTTCAACATGATTCAAGGGAAGGTTATTTTTCTTTAGTGTTTAGGATAAAAATATACCACTTACTTATAGGGAAATTCAAATGTTACCAACTATTAGCACCACATTACAAACTCTGAAAGCATACAACAGATTCCCAAATTCCTGTCATGTTGATGCTTCTGATGATGTTCTAGAAATCATGAATTATTTTACTGACAGTACTCCCTATTTTTAGCTGCAGTAAACTGCACTCAGTTCCTTATGTGTTTTCAAAATAGTCGTACATTTTCTTATAATTTTGTAATTATTTATTTTAAAGAGGCTTTTGAAAATGATCACATTTGATTTCATGGAGCAAATTAACATGAAACCAAGAAGTATGCGCACTTATAAAAAATATTTAACACGTTTTATTAAAAATAATAAAATTCCCTGAAAATTTTTGTGTGTACACAGTTAGCCTTTAAAAAAAGAGACATAAAAGCCTGAGGAATTATCAAGACCTGGACCTATATTATATCGGCTGTAAGAAATAATGACTCTTCCTACTTTTTTTTCATTTTGACAGTAGCATGGGATTTGACTTGTGTCAGTTTTTGGTATTGTTGTTGTAAGAAAAGGCGACTTTTCTTAGAATCTCATTCACTCCTGACGTCTGCACTGCCCCACAGGAGACCGGACACCGCATGTAGGTGACACTAGATTTTCTGCAGCAAAGCAAGGTGCTCGGGTTGGCAGACTGCAGAGCCACCATTTTCCCCAAGGGCTGTCACATTTTTAATCCTATAAATACGTCTTTGCCAACAAGTCAAAGTCCTCAGTAATAAATCTAGTGAAAGACACTTATTAGGAAAATCTGTGCTTTAAAATAAATAAAATATTTAGCTATCTTTTGCCAGGAAAGGAGCGAGCAGTGTTTTTTAAGGATAACAGACAAGGTTTAGAGCAGGAGCTCTCAGTCTTTGAGTAGAATTTAAAATGTCATGTGCTTCATTTCTTACTGCCAGGCACGTAAAGCTTTATCTCTGGCTGCTCAGCTGTCCTAATCTTGTTTGCTTCCCCATTTAGTTTTGTAATCTCGGCAAAAAAAAAAAAAAATTAAAATGCTGTATTTAACAGAATTTTTAGCTTTGGTAGATTTTGATTCACTTTAAAGTTAGTCATGAAATAGGCTTTTATACATTTATATAAATACAGCTGGTTCTTTTTTTTATAAGTGAAAAATCTAAAGTCAAAATGCCTAATGTTTTATCAAAAAAGAAAGAAAGGGAAACAAGCAAAAACCGAACCATGACGACGCTGGCATTGGGGATAGGAATTGAAATAGAACACTCTTATTTCACGCTTGATTCTTGGTTGGCTGTACCACAGGCTCCCCTGGAAACAATCATATGTAGTAAAAGCCTAGCAGTTCTTGGGCAGCCTGGCCTAAACTGTGGGTGCCGTGCCCTGTGTGTGGGTAGCGGTATAGTTCTTCTGTATTAATTTGCATGGGGTTGTGGGTGGTCACGCACTCCGCTCGGGGCTTGTTAGGTTTGATGCACCAATTATATACGGAAGCCATGTTATCAAATAGGCAGGTGGATGTAGGAACGTGGGCTTCAGAGGAGAAGTCCATGTTGAGGATAGAGATTTTGAGACATTTATTTATAGAGGTATTTTTAATGCTATGGCACTGAATGAGGTGGCCTAACGTGAGTGGTTAGAAGAAGACGTGAAGGGCGTTGGGCCAAGCTCTGGGGCTTAGCAGAGGAAGACACCAGAACCAAAGATTGAGAGCGTAGAGGATGGAGAGGGACGTACAGTCTAGTGCACAGCACGTGAACCAAGTGCTTCAAGGAGAACGGTCCCCTGTGTCAAATTGTACCGAAAATCTAAGAAAAATAGTCTGATGCTGAATTGGGCTACACAAGTTCTTCAACGACCTTGACAAGAGCCATCTCAGCAGCGGGGGTGGAGAGATGCCTCAAATGGTAGGTGGAGGAGGGAGGGTATGGGAGAAAGAAGAGAAGGGAAGATGAGCGACTCCTTCAAGAACTTCAGATGTAAAGGGTGGAAGATCAAAGGAGAGATTTTTAGAGATGGGAGCTCCTAGGGCCTGGTTGTGTGCTGCTGGAAGGGAGAGGCTGGCAGTCCAGAAGAGCACATCCTCACAGGAGGCAATTAGTCCTTGAGAGAGCTAGTGCACGAGAAGACTTGGCCTCTGTTTAAAGCAGAACAGTTTATCCATCCTAACAGCAAAGGAGGCTGGGAGAATAAGTTGGCACAAAGATGAGGTTCTGTCTACTTGTTTCTAATTACTTAATAAAGTATGAGTCACAAGAGTTGGGGTACAGAGGAATATAGGCAAAATCTCTTATCTAAATTATTTTTCTGTATTTTCTAGATTTTTCATGTGAGTAAGCATTGCTTTTATAATCAGAGAAAAATGACACAAATTCACATTTTTTCACCCATTGATTCTCCCTCTAGAAGGCTCTGCCCAGTAAGAGAACAGAGATATATGTACAAACATATTTATTATGGAATTATTTGTAAGAGTAAAAAGGGAGGGGCAAATCAATAGTAGGAAGATGCTTATATAAGTTATGGATTCTCCTTAAGATGGAAAACTATGTAAATTGGAATTTTTTAAGAACATCCAGTGACATGGATAGCATTCTGGGTGTAATATTAGCTGAAAACAACCTGCGAAGCTATGAGACCAAATTTCTAAAAAGCTAAAAATGAAATTTAAAATGTGCACATGGAAAAAAGAATAAAAAGAAAAATATCAAAATGTTAATGACTTTATCTATTTCAGAGTCTAGTTTGAATTACAGTACCACAATTTCATGTTTTTCCTTCTAGCTGCTCCAAGATACTGGAGACTAAAAGAAATATCAATATAATGATTCAGCAGTCATATTCATTTGTTAAACCCTAGCTTCTCTGTATAACTCTACCATCACCTTTGATCTTTCTCCCAATGTATTTGGGCTATATCTCTTCTAACATTTTCATGTTAGAAAGGGGTGTCAATAACATGGGATAGGAGAATGAAACTAGTTGATATTCTTGGAGAGGTTGGCCTTTCCAGGTTTCAGGGCTTATCCGACCTACGAACCATCTGGAGGTTGTATGTTTCTGGAAAGCAAAACCTTTGTAAAATCTCTGATAGAGCACTAGGTGTTCTTTAAGGTTAGCAGGAATGGTTTTGGTTGGGTGGTAATGAGCAATATCTAACTGAAGCACACATAAAAGTAGCCTCCAGAATGGCCTCTGGACTCTATTTGAACTCTCTTAGCCATTGATGACTTATTTTATTTCTTTTCCCCCTTTTGGTCAGGAAGGCATTGTCAGTCACACGGTGCTAGAGCCAGGCCCATCCCTGGGAGTCATGTCCCACGTTGCCAGGGAGACTTTCACCCATGATCATCATGTCCCATGTAGGGGAGAGGGTAATGATTTTTCTTGAAGAGTTGGGCTTGAAGAGAGAGGCCACATCTGAGAAACAAAAGAGATTTTCTGGAAGTGACTCTTAGGCATAACTATAGGTAGGCTTAGCTTCTCCACCTCAGAAATAAGCTTCACAAGAGCAAGCCTCAAGATGAAGGGCTTGGCCTGTTGACTTGAGAGTCCCTAATGTTTGAGACAGAATCAGGGGTTACCCAGGTGGGAAAGTTTAATAGTTCCATATTTTTTCTCCAGTCCTTCAAGGATTTTGCCAATACTTTTTAATTATCTGCCCAACATGCTCTGGGATGTATTTTGGTATTATATTAAGCTATACAGAATTACAAGCCCTCATTCCCATTCTAGGCTCCATGTGTTTAGGTTGTTCAAATGAGCTATCCAGACTTGTTAAGTTAAATTATGTTCTACAAGATATTTAGGTTTTGGACAAAATAAATCTCTCTTCCTTTGGTCTCAAAGGAAGTTCTAAAATACAGAAAATGTCATCCTTACCCTTGTATTCTGATTTACCTTAGTCCCAGTTTCATTCTTATCTCTAGTTGAAGCCTAATCTCTTTTTCGGTTTCTTTAACAGTTGTTGTATATAGCAATACTGATTTTCAGAGCTGCAGAATTCTACCTCTGAGTATCAGGTGTCACACGGGTAGCCAAAGTTCCAGAGAGATACCAAGTTATACATATATAGCACAACATCTCAAAATCTAGAAATAACGTTTACAGCTCCGGACTAAATGTGACCACTATAAAAGCTTACAATCTAGGCCCCAATTTTCTTATAAGTATTTTCTAAAAGAGACCATATAATAATTGTTCTTTTGTTTCTGGATTCTTTTGTACCACATAATGTCCCCCCATTTCCTTCACCTTGTTGCATGCCTCACAACTTCGTTCCTTTCTGTAGACATGCAGTATTCCATCATATGTATGCACTACAGTTCACCATTCTACTTCTCAGTCAATGCATCCTTTAGCCACCTCCATCCATTGGGCATCATGGATAGTGCCCAAAGTAAATAATCCATGTTTCACATTATCCTCACTTAGTTGAGCAATTTTAGACAATTTACATTGCCCCAAAGAGAAAAATAACCAATAAAAAACAAATAGAAAATCACCAAATAGAAAATTCATACCTCCTCTTAACTCTTGTCCTTCCCTTCCCCAATTATTTACCCCTGATGATTCTGTGGTGCTGTTGCTGTCTTCCTATTAAATATAGACCATAGCATGCAATAGTAGTTTTCCCCCCTACCCTAATATTATTGACTCTTTGTACAAGATTCATACCTTTGAAGAAGTTCATACAAGTGTTAATCAGTGGGATACATGGCTCTATAAAACCCCTTTCAATCATGTTCACCTTCAATATGGCAATATTACTTATGAACCCACTAAAGAACTGCCATCACTTCTATCCATTCCCTTATATTTAAGTTCAACCTCATTACCAGCAGTGCATAAGTGTTCCAATTTCTACACATCCTATCCAACATTTGTGGTTTCCTGTTTGTTTAATAGCAGCCATTCTTATAAGTATTCAGTGGTATCTCATTGCAGTCTTAATCTGCATTTCCCTTATAGCTAATGAAAATGAGCATCTCTTCGTGCCCTTTCTAGCCATCTGTATTTCCTCTTTGGAGAAAGGTCTAGTTATATCTGTGACCTATTTGATAATTAGGTTGTTTGTTTCTTTGTTGTTGAGTTGTATGATTTTGATTGTGATGTTATAATAACTTTAAAATCAGGAAGTGTTAGACCTCCCACTTCATTCTTCTTTTTTAGGACTTTTTAGCTATTTGAGGTCTCTTTCTCTTCCAAATGAATTTGATAACTAGCTTTTCCAAGTCTTCAAAGTAGGTTGTTGGAATTTTGATTGATATTGCATAGACTCTGTAGATCAGTTTGGGTGGAATTGACATTTTAACTACATTTAACCTTCCTATCCATGAGCAGGGAATGTCTTTATACCTATTTAGATCTTCTTGATTTCTTTCAGCATTGTTTTGCAGTTTTCTTTGAACAGGTCCTTTACATCCCTGCTTAAGATTATTCCTAGATACTTGATTCTTTTAGTTGCTATTTTGAATGGAATTTTTTCATTAATTGTCTCCTCAGTTAAGTTATTGCTTAACTGAATTGCGCCCATTAATCTTGTATCCTGCCACTTTGCTGAATTTTTTTGTTAGCTCAAGAAGCTCTGTCATAGATTTCTCAGGATTTTCCAAGTATACCATCATGCCATCTGCAAATCATGAAAGTTTTACTTCTTCCTTTCTGATCTGGATGCCTTTCATTTCTTTTTCCTGCCTGGTTGTTCTAGCTAGAACTTCTAATGCAATGTTGAATAATAGTGGTCTCGTTCCCAATCTTAGGGGAAAGGCTTTCAGTCTCTCATTATTGAGTACGATGCTGGCTCTGGTTTTTTCAATATGTACTTTTTATGATATTGAGGAAGTTTCCTTTGATTCCTACCTTTTGAGATGGTTTATCAGAAAAGGATGCTGACTTTTGTCAAATGCTTATTAAGCATCAATCGAGATGATCACGTGATTTTTCCCTTTCAATTTGTTAATGTGCTGTATTACATGATTGGTTTTTCTCATGTTGAACCACTCTTGCATTCCTGGTATAAAACCCACTTGGTTGTAGTGCATACTTTTTTTAATGCACCACATTGGATTCGATTTGCAAATATTTTATTGAGAATTTTTGCATCTATATTCATTAGGGAGATTGACCTGTAGTTTTCCTTTCTTGTAACATCTTTACCCGGTTTTGGTATTAGAGTAATGTTAGCTTCATAAAATGACTTATGTAGTGTTCCTTTCTTCTCAAATTTTTGAAACACTTTGAGCAGGATGTTATACTAGTTCTTTTTTTGGAATGTTTGATAAAATTCCCCTGTGAAGTCACCTGGCCCTGGGCTTTTCTTTATAGGAAAATTTTTGATGACTGATTGAATTCTCCTTACTTGTGATTGGCTTGTTGAGATCATCTATTTCTTAAGAGCATATATTACTTTTATACCTGGAAAAATACATAATAAAGATAACATATACTCTCCTGTGACCCAGCATGCCACATAATTATTACAGAAAACACAAACTATAAGAAACTACCCAGCCATATTTGTTCCTAGCCAGACTATTTTTCTGTAGCAACGTCTGTACTACAAATATCATGGCACTGATAGCACAGCTCTATGTAGTGATGAAACTGGCCCATTCCATCTTTGCAACAAATTCTATTTACAGAAAGAATAGCTCTTCTCTGATGTCAGGAATTTTCAACAGATGGAGAGCAATCATCAAATAATCTTATGATCACAGATGTAGGTTTTATTGCAACATGTAGAAATAAGTCATTCTATCTAAAAATATAGACAACAGAGGGAAGTCACCTTTACAGCATAAACAGACAAGATTAACTAGTGAGAAACTTTTTTTCTTCAGCCTATACATATCTGATTCCTTTGCATGAGCACATAGGCATACTTGCATCCTGCCCAGAACCACCCAAGCAGGATTACCAGATGGTAAATGTTACTTAAAATTTGCAAATTGGCTTAAAGTTATTCTTCTCAATAGGTGAGACTGTACCTTTTGCCCACCTAACGAAAATGTATCACCTGTTGCTTCTTGAAGCAGGTTTCTTCTCAGTCGTAAATGAGAATTTAAACCAGAGCAGAACGTATCTTTTCTTTGGTTCTGTGTTTTGAATAGGTAACCCATCTGAAGGGTGGTTTGGGGTAACTGAACATGTTCCCCACAAAAGTCATGCCCGAGTCTTAATCCACGTTCCTGTGGGTTTGAAGCCATTTGTAGAGAGGACCTCTGAAGAGGCTTTCATTAGTGAAGCTGTGGACTCATTTGTGAATAGGATCTTCATGATTAGAAGAGACCAAACTGAATTAGGGTAGCCCCTAATCTGTGTGGCTGAAGTCCTTACCAGGAGAGGAAATCTAGACAGTCATAAATGTCTGAGCAGGAGAAGGAGAAACCATGTGATGGAGATGTAAGCCAAGGAACCCCACGGGTTACGGCAAGCCAGCACCAGAAAGCTGCAGACTTGCCGAGAAAGCACAGCCTGGCGAGACCTTCATTTTGGACTTCTAGCCTCCAAGACTGAGAGACAACAAATTCTAACTGTTTAAGACAACTCATTGTGTGGTATTTGTCATGGCAGACGTGGCAAACTAAGACAATAGTTAATGAAAAAATAATCTGTTTCCCACCCATGTCCCTTCCCCAAAGGCAACCAGTGGCCTCAGTGTATATTTTCAGAAATATTCTTTCTATGCAAACAAATAACTACATCATATAATATTCTTTATCACTATCAAAACTTTCAAGGATGGCAGTCAGCAAACCCTATAACAGAAGCCACTGAAAATTAGAAGTCAGGTGGGATTTAATATTTTTCTGAAAGAAAGCTGTGAGTGGGAAGAAGACTGAGTTTTGTATTAAGTTGATTCCCATGTCTCTTCCACTGACACAATAATTTCATTAAATGAAACATATATTTGGGTGACCTTATAAAAATGCCAGCCTATTCTGCACCTTGCTTGTAAGTTTTTGCATAATAATTAAGAAATTGTTTGATTTTTTATTGTGAAAAATAACATATATATATATATATATACAAAAAAAGCAATAAATTTCAAAGCACACTGCAACAATTAGTTATAGAACAGATTTTAGTTTAGTGTGAGTTACAGTTCCACAATTTCATGTATTTCCTGCTAACTGCTCCAAGACACTGGAGATTAAAAGAAATATCAATATTATGATTCAGCAGTCATACTGATTTGTTAAATCCTGTCTTCTCTGTTATCACTGTACCTTCTGCTTTGATCTTTCTCCCAATATTTAGGAGTATTTGGGTATGCTCATTCTTTTTCACGTTGGAAAGGGCTGTCAGTAATAGCAGATGGGGGACGGGACTAGTTGATGTTCTTGGAGAGGCTGGCCCCTCTGGGTGTCAGGACTTATCTGGCCTAGGAACCCATCTGGAGATTGTAGGTTTCTGGAAAATAATCATAGTGCATGCAACCTTTGTAGAATCTCCAGTAGAGCCCTAGGTGTACTTTAGGGTTGGCAGGAATGGTTTTGGTTGGGGTTTGGAAAACCATGATAAATAGCAGTTTCTAGCTGAAGCTTTCATAAAAGCAGCCTCCAGAATAGCCTCTCAACTATTTGAACTCAAAATAAGATACCTTATTTTGTTACATGGTTTAATTTTTTAAAGTGACTTCACCTTCTGAGTCCATGATCATTAATCTTTAATACATACATATTTTTAAAAAGGATTCTCTACCTTATAAACCACTGACTTTTGTCACCCCTCCCCTGAAAACCCCTCTCTCTTCTTTCCTCTCTTGCTTATTAGAGGAAAAACCCTAAAGCAAGGGTCGCGAACTATGGCTCACAGGCCTAATCTGGCCAGCTGCCTGTTTTTGATAAATGAAGTTTTATTAGAGCACTCACTCATGTATGTATTAAGTACTGTCTATGCCCACTCACGCCACACAGCAGGGTTTAGTGGTTGGGATGACAAGTATAGGATCTGCAAAGTTGAAAATCTGTACCCATCAGGACCTTTGCCAAAAATATTTGCCAAACCCTGCCCTAGAGTATGGGATCTTGTCATGTAAATGAATGGGCAAAAAACATTAAAGAAAAGATAAATCAAGAACCAATTTCAATATGGCAATAACAACACTATAATGGGAGAGAGTATCATATTGGAGAATGCTGATTATATACAAAATCCCTTGAAGCTCATTTATTTCATAAATTTCAGTGTCCACCCAGAGAAAATAGTAAGAAGTCTACTAGAATGGAGATTTAGAATAAACTAAGGATGACAGATCATCATCGGCCTTGACATATCACTTTTCCAACCTCAGCCTTCCTACCAACATCTCCACAAGTTTTGTGGGCACGTGTTTATCTATACCGTCCAGACTAAACACATCTTGAAAGAAGACTGTGTGAAAGAAGTCTCTGTGAGCAAAGAGGGCAATTTAGTGGATGGGATCTGGATGACTATGACATCCGTCACTCCAGGAATTGCCCAGTTAATTCTGGTGATCTGACCTACCAGGCTGGCATGTGCCTCCTTCCTCATCATTTCAGAACTACATGTCTTAGTTTGCCAGAGCTGCTGTAACAAAGCACCACAGACCATCTCGCTTAAACAATGGTAATTGATTGTCTCACAGTTCAGGAGACTAGAAGTCTGAAATCAAGGTGACAGCTGGGCCATTTTTCCTCTTCAAAGGGAGAATCTCGTCCCTGCCTCTCCCCTGGCTTTTGGTGTTTCCCAGCCAGCCATGGCATTCCTTGGCTTATGGCAGCATAATTCAGTCCCCACCCCATCACATGGTCATTTCTCCACCTCCATCTCTGTCTCTCTGCCTCTGCCCTAGTGTCCTCTCCTTATAAGGACCCTAGTCATGGTGGAGTAGGGCCTGCTGTAATCCTTTTGGCTTCATCTTAACTAATCACATCATCAGAGATCCTGTATACAATTGAGGTCACATTCACAGACCAGGGCTTAGAACTTAATTTAAACATGTCTTCATAGGGGACACAATTCAATCCATAACACTACATACTTTGCCTAAGGGGTCAAAATGCTGATAAAGAAAATTATTCTTCCAAGGAACACCAGTGAGAGCTGAGCACCCCTGGGTGCTAAGAGTTGTAACTTTGTTACTGGAACTTAAAGATGGCAAAGGAAACTAAAAATCCTTGAATAGATTTCTGTGTAACAAAGGATTGCTATACTACCCCAGTGGCTCCTGAATTGGTTATCGCCCTGGATGACGGAGGCTGATATTTACAAGAGCATTTTAAACTAAAGTAAAAACAAATAAAGCGGTTTCACTGCAACCGTACAACTGAATTGTAAGGATAAAAATTTAACATCGGGGCAGCAAGAGTTGTTTCTTTTTTTAGTGTGTAGAACCAAAATACAAGTAAACCTATAATAACTGCCCCTAAGGGCATTTGTGACCTTTGACAACACAGAAAGAAAATATTTATAATCTGAAACCATGCCTCTCTGGTATTACAGAGTAAATGAAAAATATTTTCTGGTTAACAAGCTGTGTTTTTCCTAAGAGGACAAAATCTTATAGAAGGATTCTAATTTTGCTTTCTGTAAGCTTTATAGAAATTAAATATTTAATAAAGTGACTAGAATGGAAACCGATTCTATGAAATGAAGGCAAAAGGAAAATGTTAAAAGTGAAAAATTATCTTGGAGTTCATATGTTTTCTCTTCGTGCATTTCACTTTCTTATAAACAGGGAATAAAAATAAATTTTCTTTGGTCCCACAGTAGTTGACCATTTAGTAAAAGCAACATATTCACATCTTATCTAGGAAACATGTTTTGAGCATCCACCATCTGTGAGAATCTGTTCTAAGTGCATGGGGTAGACCATTATTCTCTCATGGAGCTTATACACTGTGGTAGAGTGAGTCACATGTCCAACAAAAGACATGTTCTTAATCCTAGTCCGTGTTCCTGTGGGTATGAGCCCATTTGTAAATATGATCTTTGAATATGTTAACGTGAGTCAGGGTATGGGCTCATTTGTGGATGGGAACTTTGAAGGTCCTATTTAGGTGTGGCCAAACTGAATCAGAGTGGGTCTTCATCTGTATTGGTGGAGGCCTTAGGAAGAGAAGCCAGACGTCAGGAAAAGCCATGGGAGGACATCAAGGACAGAGATGGCCATGTGACCCAGCGGAGATGCAAACCAGAGACCCCAAGCCTTGTAGCAAGTTGGCACCAGAATGCCACCGACCCCAGGAGGAAAGCATGGTCTTCCTGATGTCTAGATTTTGGACTACTAGTCTTCCAATCCATGAGACTCTAAGCGCTTGTTGTTTAAGCCAACCCATTGTGTGGTACCTGTCATAGCAGTGCTGGCAACTAAGACACATGCCAATGGGCAGGCCCAGTCAATAAACATGATATATTAGTAAATTATACAGAATATTAGATGGAGCTGCATACTAAGGAAAATTAAGGCAGGCTAGGGAGGATTGGGAATTCTCAATGGGGATGGAATTGCAGCATTAAAAGGGGCGGCAGGGGCGGTGCAACAGTAGCTCATCAGGTAGAATTCTCACCTGCCATGTCAGAAACCCGAGTTCGGTTCCTGGTACCTGCCCATGCAAAACAAACAAACAAACAAACAGACAAACTGTTATAAAAGGGGTGGCAGCATGGGCCTCGCAAGGAGGTCAATAAAGTTACGTTGTGGTGCTCTGGGAAGGGGAAGAGTCAGGCAAAGCCTTGAGACAGGATTTAGAGGCAGTGCCAGGCCTCAGGGCTGCTAAGAAGACAGTGGGGAGGCTGGAGTCAGGAGACAAGCTCAGATAGGGCAGGTTGGGGTGAGATTATGTGGCTCTGACTCTGCCTTGGGGCCAGGGAGGGTTCTGGTCAGAAGGTTAAGGAATCGCTGCCTGGTTTAAAATGGTATCCTCACCATCTGCAGTAATCCAAGGAAGGAATAAAGGCAGTTGCATGAACCGATGGTAGCAGTGGGAGTTTGCCTCAGAAAAGAACCTTGAAGGTTTTGTGAGATGCTCTACTTAGGGCTTAGAAGAAGAGCACAATATTGTTTGAGACTAAGAAACCCCTTTTACCCATATTCAAGTTTGCTAGCTGCCGAATGCAACACACCAGAGACTGATTGGCTTTTAATAAAAGGGGATTTATTTTATTAGTTCTTCAGAGGAAAGACAGCTAACTTTCCACTGAGGTTCTTTCTTACATGGAAGGCACAGGATGGTCTCTGCTGGCCTTCTCTCCAGGCCTCTGGGTTCCAACAACTTTCCTCGGGGTGATTTCTTTCTGCATCTCCAAAGGCCTGGGCTGAGCTGCGAGTGCTGAGATGAGGAATGCCGAGCTGCTTGGGCTGTGCTACATTGAGCTCTCTCATTTAAGCACCAGCCAGTTAAGTCAAACATCATTCATTGCATCAGGCATGCCTTCTAGCCGACTGCAGATGTAATGAGCAACAGATGAGGTTCACATACCATTGGCTCATGTCCACAGCAACAGAACTAGGTGCCTTCACCTGGTCAAGTTGACAACTGAATCTAACTACCACAACACATATTCCTAGTTGGCTGTCCAGGCAAACTTTCCAGGCTGGATGTGGCATGCTTTCCATTTGCCTTCCAGACTGTGGAGGCTAAATGAGGATCCCCAAAGAGGCCTACTTCTGATCTCCAGAAGTCTGTGACTATAACCTTTTATGGTAGAGTGGGGGGACGCAATGTGATGATGGAAGTGTCAGTTGGGGTGATGTGACCCGGGAAGGCCAGCGGCATTAAGAAGAGGCAAGCAAGTGATTCTCCTGGAGCGCCCTGCAGGGCCCAGCCCTGACATGCCTGCATTTCAACACAGGGAGACCAACTGGACTGGTTGGAATTCTGGCTTGCAGAACTCTCAGAGAGTACAGGTGTGCTGTTTTAAGCCACTAAATTTGGTAATTTGTTACCGCAGCAGGTGGAAATTAATATGCAGATCCACTCTCCCCTTCTCCGCCAGCTCTGGGCCTGGAACTACAGCAGGCCGGTGCCAGCAGGTCAGAGGTGGCAGGGCTGGTCCTCTACCTAAGGAATCAGCCCTGTCTGCTGCCCCCTACACAGAGCTATGGCTCTCTCTGGATGCCTGGGAACCACTCCTTCCCCTTGCAGCTTCAGGACTAGGGGTGGCATTGCCCGTGCTTGCAGGGAGACTTCATGGTCCCAGGTTGGTTTCCCTTGTCCCTACCCACAGCACCCTCTGAAAAGAGCCCACTTTAAAGGACTCTCCAAGTCACCCTTTGGAGGGTACTGTTTGTCTGGCCATCATTGGCTAACTTCTGTTAGCCAATGTGCAAGGCACATGAAATAAAGACTTTTTCCTCCACTGGATCGTGCAGCCTCCTCAACAATTATTTTATCCATCTGTAGACAGTTTCCTAGCTCATTTTTCATAGTAATTTTCCAACAATTTTATTACTTTTCAAGCCTCTAATACCCATTTCCTTTTATCTTAGCTAGACACTAATGTAAAGTCACTCAGCTCCCAACTATCTCAAAAAGTTCATATATTTTCATCGGTCTTCTCCCCACCTCCTCTATATCTGGGGTAGAAAGGCACCTTTCCTTTCCACAGTTAACCCTCCTGCTTATGTCCTGGTCCTCTTAAGCCATCAGAAGCTTCCTCTCCACTGGAGCTGTGTTGGCAGCATATCAAGTCTTCCTCCGCCCTAAGTTATCCATTCCTTAGTTTGCAGCTTCCTCTTCAAACTTTACGCCCCCCTCTACTCTTCACTGTCAACAGCTCGAAAGGTCCTCTGCGCTGGCAGACCTGTTCCTTACATCCACTCACCCCTGAGCTCAGGGTAACTCTGGCTTCAGCTGCTGTTATTATTCTCTTGGGAGTAACTTATGACCTTCTTCTTGTCCAATTCAATGGCCCTTTCTAAACTTCATTTTATTTCAGTTTTTCCGTGGTCTGTACTTTCACTGAGCTGTGCTGTCCTTGAAATTTTCTTATCCGTGGCTTTTGTGACATCTGAATTTTTTCCTCTTTCTCACTGTGCTTAACCTTATTTGTCTTCAGCTCAGTAAAAGGTACCATCATCCCTTAGTGGAGGTGAAGAAAGGGCCAAGTTTGAGAAATTGTAAGGAGATGAAAACAACATAATTGGTAGTCGGCTTAGCTCTTTGGGGCTGCTATACCAAAGTCCCATAAGCTGAGTGGCTTAAAAGCAACAGCAATTCATTGTCTCACAGTTCTGGGGGTGGGAAGTGTGAAATGGGGGTGTTGGCAGGGCCTGCCCGCTCCGAAGTCTGTAGGCTCTGGAGGTGGCTTGCTGGCAGCCCTTGGCGCTCTTTGGTTTGTGACAAAACTGACCCAGGCTCTTCGTTCTCAGGCCATCTTCTTCATCGGCCCATTGTATCCACATTTCTTCTCCATAGAAGGACACCAGTCACAGTGGATCAGAACTCACCCTAGTCCAGTTCAGCCTCCTCTTAATTCATCACATTTTCAAGGATCCTGTTTCCAAATGGGGTGATGTTCATGAGACTGGGGTTAGGAATTGAATGTATCTTTTGGGAGAACACAATTCAATCCATAAGAGTGATGGAGGATGGAGTGGCGACATGGGAAGCAACAGAAATGGGCTTCATGTGTGTACAACCAAATGGTTCGCGGTGCTGGTCAATGAGAGAAGAAGCACTGGGGAAGTTCCTGGCTTTGTGGGGAAAGATGGTGCTGTGCGTTTGGACATTTGAACCTCGAATACAGTTAAGGCATTATATGCTTCTCAATTACTGTGCCCTCCCCCTACCCGGTGTCCTCAATGTCCAGCCTCATGTACTGGATTTGGACATTCTGACCATAACAGATTATCCCTGTCCCTGGACACGTGGTTTACAATTGCCCACTGAACGTGCTTTCCTTTCAGAGTCAACCATTCACCCACGTCCAGTCCTCTTCCCCAGGCTAGTATTTCCCTGCTCATGCTCACAGGCCAAGAGTCAATGCTGAATCAACTAAAAGACCATCAGAAAGAATTAAGTTTCCCCTCCTGGTTATTTCCATAACACTTTGAATATCTTTTCAATTTTGGCACTTGCCATATGCCTTATTTTTTTTTAATGTTTGTGTTTAAACCTCCATGACATTGAAACTCATCAAATGCAGGGTCTGGGTCTTCTTTCATGATGATGACCCCCACAAAATTTAGAATGATGCCCTGCACATAGCATGGGCTCAATAAATATTGGCTTAATTGGATTGCCCACTTAGATGCTTGTCTTAAAATTACAATGATATGAGACGGTTCTGAAGAAAATATCCTTCTGAAATATCTATGGCTACCACTTTCAACACATGTGAAATATTTTTAACCACCAAAATTTGTTGTCCTTACAATTCTGCTATATGGTCCCTGGCATGTGGTTAAATCTAACAAATCAATATATGCATATTTTTAAAATTATTTGATGCTAGAAGCATGAAAGTTGACTGGAATTATAAACAGTCACAATTAATTAAATGTTCATTGATGTATAAAATTATGGAAACCCTTAGATAGTCTCGTGAAAATCTAGATGTACTTACTCATTTTAAGAAAAACTCAGTATTATACTAAGAAAAATCATTTAAATGATTTTTAATGTAGCTATTAGCTATGTAAACAAATCTCAGAGCACTCAGTTGGTTTCAATAAACATTGATATCATATTTGGGTAATGATAATGAAGGTTTGACTAGACATCTTCCTTTGGCAAATTATCGTTTATTCACTCTTCAAATATTTATTGAGTACCTGCTACATGCCAACTATTTTTCTAGGTTCTTGGGACTTATCAGCAACCCAAAGAGACATGTAAGAAAATGTAAGATATTTTCACAATCCCTGACTCCTCTTTTATTTTTCTCCACAGAATATGCTTTAGAAATAGTTTTACTTCATCATTTCTTACAACTTTAATCACTTTTAAATTGTTTAACGCACAGTGAAAGATTTATAAACTAATTTAATTCATCTGAATTCCCTCTATGTCATTTATGTATTTTCAAAACCCATGTGAACAAAAGTAGTTACGTCAATTAGTTGGATAGTATTTGAAGCACTAGGCAGTGTTACATACTTGATTTTAAACTCTTCCTCTTCACAAATGAATCTGTCCAAACACATCAGCCCTAGCTGAAATTGTCTTACTTTGTTGTTATGTTTATTGTAACTCTTCCATCAAAGTGTGTGGTGGATCTAGCAGGGACCTTATCTTTCCCTTGCAGCTTTTCCAGCTCCTGCAAGTGCCTGAAACACATTAGATGCCCCAGAACTTTAAGTATCTGTTGAATGAATGAATGCATTAATGAATGTCATAACACCTGTGTGTTAGAAAGAGAAAGTATAACGAGTCAGGACAGGAATGGAGATTTTCGTTAATCATTTGGTTTGTCTACGCTGAGTTTTGCCACAGGACTGGAGAATCACAAACTCGCTGACCTCATTTTTCATGATTCTTAAAATTAAAATTAAAGGGAATTGGATGATACATATATTTAGCGTTCTTCTGTCTCTCAGGGCCAATGACCTTATATGTTGCTGTGTTAGCTTCCTGGGGCTGCCGTAGCAAAGTAACACAAACTGGGTGGCGTGAAACAATAGAAATGTAGCCTCCCACAGTTCTGAAGACTGCTGGGTACCACAATTGCCAGCTGTGTAGCTTTTAAAATATAAGATTAATTTTAAAGCTGAGCAACTTTAAAATTGATGATTGATGCAACTAATCCTACCACTTGAAAGAGCGTAAATGTGAGTCACTTGCTGGGGCACGTGTACATGACTGCCTTGAAGTGTCTGTAAGGTTTAAGGCCAAACCAAGCGACAGAGATGCTGGCTGTGCTCTCCGAGGCCATCCACTTGCTGAGGTCCCTGTCCCGCCACCACGGGTGGCACAGAAATACAGACATGGGAGACCTGCAAACTGTCCGTGTCCATGCCCAGGGGCCTCACACAGCTCAGCTGGTCTGAGGGGCAGCAGCTCCCAACCCTGGTTGGGAGGGCAAGGACAGAAGCCAAAATGAGCTGGACAAGCCTGTACTGTGTCACCTCTTTCCTCCAGCATCTAACTAGGCTTCAGCTCGGTCCCTTTACCACCAAGATAAAAGAAGAGAAAGAAGAGTTGCTGTTTCCCAGTGACTGATGCAATGCATAACTCCCACTGAGAGATTGCCATCAGGGTATGCAGAGGATTTAATGATCAATAAAATGAAATTCTTCAAAAACAGTGAATTTCATGACTACTTCATCAGCAAGGCATGGGCTGTGATTGCTTTCCCAATTGTGGGAGAGAGCTTGGCCACATTCCTCTCCATTCCTTGCTGGAGTTACATTGAGGCCAAGTTCATAGGTTAACGGTTCAAGTTTGTTGATGTTAGAAGAGAGTGAAGCTAACTAAACAAGGGAAGGATTGAACCCATGACTACAAAAGTCACAGCCACAAGAATTAACAAAATAGCTCAATGTACTGAATGTGACATGGAGCTGTGGGCATCAGCAGTTCTAGTGTCACATGGGACCTCTTTCTCCTCTAGCTTCTTCTGCCTCACTGCCACGAATTTCCTCTTTTTATAAGGTCTCCAGTCACATGCATTCAGACCCACCCTGAATCAGTTTGGCCACACCTTAGCTAATAACATGTTCAAAAGGTCCTGTTTACAAGTGGGTTCACACCCACAAGTATTCAGATTAAGACATGAGCATATCTTTTGTGGGGGTCATGAGTCAATCCAAAAAAAAAATCTCCTTAGAAATAGAGGAATGAGTAAGATGCTGCCTACTAAAGTCAGCACATGTGGAGACCAACTACGTGCAAACCCTGGGCCAGAAATTGTGGGCATACACTTTGACTCAAATATTTATTCATTCAATTACAATTTATTGAGACCCTAAATAATCCACTCATTTCTAGGATACAACAGTGAACTGAAGACACCTAGTCTCATTCATTTTGGAGCTAAATTCTAGTAAAGGATTCAAATATTTTTAAAATATTAAATGTAAATTTAATGTACAAATGTATAAAAATATAAACTGTAAAATTATGTATTTCTGTAAGTGTCAAAAAATTTATTTTGGAGGTGACTAATTGAGAATTTAAAATTCAGAGTAAAGCACTATCCCTTTTGTTAGGATCTTTACAGTCTAGTAAAGGGAATAAGACAGTACACAAATGATTGACAATGGTAAAAAGGACAATGGATAAAAATAGAGCTGGGAAAGGGCAATGGGAAGTTCCGGAGAGAAGAAGGTGCTATTTTACATAGGTTGGCCAGGAAAGGATTTTTACCAGTGAACCATGAAAACAGGATTATAGGAAGTACAAAGAGACTTTATGGATATGGGGGAAAAGAGCATTCCAGTCAGAACAACAGTAGGTGCAAATGCCCCGAGGTCAGAGCATGTTCAAAAAACAAGGAAGCCAGTGTGGTTGGAAAGAAGAAGCCAGGGGAGTAAAGGAAAGAGATCATGTTAGAGAAATAATGGGGCCTAGAGGTGGGGCAGGATGGAATCTCCAGACTCACAGATCTCATGGGTCTTGTAAGCCATGGTAAGGGTTTTGGATAGTTCTCTCAGTAAAGATCACTTTGGCTCTGTTGAGAAGAGGGTAAGAAGGCAAAAGTGGTAGCTGAGAAACCACCTGGGAGGGTATTATAGCGAGCAGGTAAAATATGATAGAAGATGGTGGTGGTGAAAAATGTTTGCTTCTCAATATAATTTGATGATAGAGCTGATGGGATTTGTTGGCAGACTGGATGAGGGGCATGGGAAAAAAGAAAAGGCCTAAGCATGATTTTAAGGCTTTTGGCCTGAAAAATCAAAGGAATTGGTCACCTCTCACTGAGACCAGAATAGTGGCAGAGGAGCAGGTTTGGAGCCAGGATAATTTGGAGCATGGTTTGGGGTGTGTTAAGCCTACTATTAGATTTCCACCTGAAATGAAGTATAAGCCTAGAACTCAGCTGAGTTGTCCATGCCTGAGTGACATTTATAGCTATAAAACCAGGAAGGAAACATAGGTAGAGAAGAAGATAGCTCCAAGGACTGAAGCATGGGGAACCCCAAAGTGTGATGGTTGAAAAGATGAAGAGGAACCAGAAAAAGATATTCAGATGGAGGTGACAATGAGGTAGGGACAAGAATCAAGTGAGAGGTGCATGGGAAACCGAGACAAATGGAGTCAAGGAGTTAATTCCATGGCTCACTGCTACTGGCCAGTGAAGTAAAATAGGGACATGGAATTGACCTTTGGGTTTAGCAAATTGAAGCTAATTCCATAGAGTGTAGAGATGACAGTTGGATTGGAATAGGTTCTCTTCATGGGTGGAGATATGTTGAAGAAATTGAGTATAGACAATTCTTTAACAGTTTTTGCTATAAAACAAAGAAATTAGTTGATGTAGGGAATTGGAAGTCAGAGGAAGGCAGTTTGGGGTGGTTGTTTTTTGAGATGGGTGAAATAACAGTGGAGAGGGAAAATGAATAAATAGGAGTGAGAGAGGAGCCAGCAGAAGCCATGTCCTGAACAAGTGGGAGGGGACGGGTCCACTCTGCAATGGGGGCTGGTCATAGATGGAGGCAATGGCAGTTTTCCAATAGTGACTTAATTCTCTAGGCAATGAGAAACCACTGAAGTTTTCTGAGGAACTGGTATGATTCTTTTTTACCAGTGGATGGATTCAAATGCTTAAAAATATGTCCAAAAATATACAAGTCTCAAAATAAAGTGGATGATAATTTCATTTCCAGAAAAGTTTAATCCACTGTGCTGATCTCAGCATCTCTCCAGCTATCGTGTTTAATCAAGATCCTTGCACCGTTATAGGAAGTTGCTGAAGTGTTTTACTTTGAATATAAACTTTCTAGGGCCTGAAACCAATTTTCTGTGTTCTTTTAATATTCATACACATTCATGATGTGGCTTACCTTGTATTCCTATTAATATTTCCTGAATGATAATTTGAAAAATTACTATTCCTTGGATAAACAAACTGTGGCACATCCTGCAATGGAATATTATTCAGCAATAAAAAGAAATGAGCCATCAAGCCACAAGAAAACATGGAGGAAACTTAAACGCATCTGCAAAGTGAAGGAAGCCAGTCTGAAAAGGTTACATTCTGCTGATTCCAACTGTATGATATTCTGGAAAAGACAAAACTATACAGACAGTAAAAAGATCAGTGTTTGCCAGAGGTTAGGTTGGGAAGGGGACAAATAGATGGAACATAGGGCTTTTTAGGGCAGTGAAAGTATTCTCTAACGGTGGATACATAACATTACATATTTGTAAAAGCCCACAGAACTGTACAACTCAAAGAGTGAACCCTAATGTAAACTGTGGACTTTAGTTAATGATAATAGTCTATCAATATTGGTTCATCAGTTATAATAAATGTTCCACACTAATGCAAGATGTTAATAATCAGGAAAACTTTGGGGGGGGTGTAATATGGGTATTCTCTGTACTTGCACACAATTTTCCAGTAAACTTAAAACTATTCCAAAAAATAAAATCTCTTTAAAAAAATGACCATTTCTTGACCACCAGCGGTCTAACCCTACCCCAGATAAAATTGGAAATCTAATGAATTCAGTCTTTCAGACTCACCACTTTCTAGCAGATTAACTCACACTTAGGAATTCAGAAGAAACTGAAGACAAATTATATATGTTCAAGTTTAGAGAGTCCTTAATAGCAGTTACAGGTTTGTTTTTTTTTTATCAACTAAGAAGTGAATTTGACATGTCACATTTTCCAATAGAGAGGAGAACACAAACAGCAGAGATCAAATAAGTTAGGCTGTATTCTGGTAAGTGGTTGTCACTGAATTTAGTACGTCAGTTTTGTAGAGGTTTTCCAGTCCTGTATGCATCTAGAAGTGACTTCTGTCCTGATTAATAATACATTCTTAAGTCAGAAGCAGTTCTTTTTGTTTTGCTCCGCAGACATGAACGTATTCACACCAAGAAAGGTAACTTCAACAGGTCTCTGGTTTCCAATCTGAAAGATGTAGATGATTTAGCAACCCTAGAAGTTTTGAATGAGGTAAGAAATTCAGTTTTATTAAACTTGGACACCCTAGTTCTTTTGTTGTTGTTGTTTAGTTTACGAAAGTGATGTGGGCAAGGGATTGAGGTAGAAAACACACTTGGACTAGCACCTGTAATTCTCACACTTTCTTTGTCTCTTAGCTTCCTGATTACCACCTGGATCTTCAGTTTTAATACATATCACTCCAATTTCCAGACCCCTCCAACCCTAGAGTACATTTTTTTGTTGGCGGTGATGCCTAAATAATCAAGGTGTGAGTCCCCACTAACTTGAATTGTTAATCACAGACTCTTCTCTCTCTGAATTATTTCTGGGAGTCTCAATGGGATGATTTGCTACCTTCAAAAACCAGCATGTGTCCTGAGCCACCCCGGGGCATCCTCCCTTTTCTTCCTGTCTTGTCCCAGCCCTCAGTGCCCCTCCCAGAGACCCTGAGCTACCTCAGTGAGAGCAAATGTAACCAGGTCTGGGGGTATTTCTTGGGATCCAGAAACCCCCATGGCCCAAAGATGACCTGTTAGGCCATTGAGCTCTGCTTGCAGCTCCTGAGCCCAAGGTAATAGTTATCTCAGCAATACTTCAAATGTCTCTCCTGAAGGTGCCATCAAAGCCAATCAATTATCGTCCCAGCCTCCTCTCCTCTCACCCCCCTTTATCCCAGGTAAAGAAATCGTTAACGAAATGAATGGCCCCTTTTTACTGACAGGTCGGGGTCTCTATCCTGCCTGATCAACACCTTTTTATTTTTTGCTACTTCTGTTATAGGCCTGAAAATTTTGCTCAGAACTGCCACAAATCAGTAGTCATTTGGTAAATTTAGGGTTTCTCAACAACTTAAGTGTTTTTCAAAATAATATCCCTTGAGAGCAACAAACATCTTGAAATCAGGTAGCGTTTGCAATCAGAGATTGCGGACACTTTTCTGAATCCAGTTTTCTGATGATGTGAGTTCCAGGCTTGTGGGTTATACAGGTTTAAATAATCATGTTGCTGAACCATAGTAAACATTGGGTTTGTGTGTTTCTATTGCCCATGTTTATTTTTTGACTCAAGACCCTTTGCTCCTCTCCTATGTGCTCAATAAATGTTGATTTCTAACGCTATTAGAATGGATCTAATCAAGCACACCTGTGATTTGTCAACTATGGAAGTTATTTTTCTGATTTTTTCATGAAGCGAATGCCTAAGCAAAAGGCTAAGACACTCCAGAGTCGTTGAATATCCCTGATTTGGAATAAAATCATGCCCACTGTATGTAGTCCCTTCCTTCTTAGGAAGTAGTTTCATAGCTACTTCCTCTTCTGAATTTACTTATTTCCTTGAAAGGGTTATAGAAAGATGTTTACAGACCATGTTACACTTCTTTTCATCACTGGGTCTAGTTCTTTCTCATCTCTGGCCCAGATTCCAGATGCTTTGATTGTTATTGTTTACTTCTTTGATTTGGTTGATCACAAGTGATTTTTGAAAGCGAGAGATCCTTTTTGTTTTATTATAGAATACAGTCTCAGAGCAGCTAGAGACATGTTATGCCAGAGACCAGGTCTACATCTATGTGGGAGACGTATTGATAGCTCTCAACCCTTTCCAGAGACTCGGTCTTTATTCCACAAAGGTATGTGATGGCACTCACGTCCTCCGGGCACATTTATTTTATTCAGATATCTAAATTAATTTAGAAGGATGCCACTGAAAATTATAGCCAGTACTTTGAGGAAGCAGTTATATAATTATGGTTAAAGCATTGCATTATAAGGTTCTTCTAAATTATTTCATTATTCAACAAAGAATTTAGAGGAAAGAAAAATAGAAGGTGATATCAGGGTGCAATTTGTTGTCTTCCTTTCTCCAAAAATGTGTGCAGCATGTCAGCTTACATTTGTTTACTCCCACTGGCTCAGTGCTCATATCACATCACTAGACTGATGCCTAAAATACGTGTGTAGTTAATGTAGAGTTCATGCTTCTGAACTGAGTGTGGGAGAGTCAAAGTGTGATCACACCATTTAGATAAGTAATGCGCACTTAATAGATGTAAAACTTGTCATTGTGAGTTTAAAAATTCCTTTTGACATATTGATTGACTTCATTAATTTGAAACAATGTGTTTTTATGAATACCGATATATAATTATCCATTATTCAACCCCTAATGGTTTAAATATAAAATAGTGTACTGGAATTAAACCAGGCTTTTTTTTTTCTTTAATTGGACCCATTTTCTTCTAGCTATTTGTGTACTCTAGAAAATTGTAATTTAATACTGTGCCTAGCAATTACTTTTACATGTGAAAAATATATAATTCCGTTAGCCTCTGCCACCCTAAAATACATGGGAAGAGTGGTAAAATTATAAGCCTCGATACAGGTTTCAGAAGACCTGGGCTTACTGCAAATTCTGCTATTTATTAACTGTGTGATCTTGGACAAACCAAATGAAAGAATGTGTATTAAATGATGTGACAGGGGAAAAAGTGGTGGTTAGATGTCAGAAATTATTATATCCAAGAAGTAGTCAACAAAATAATACCTGATTGTTTCCTTTATAAAAATCCATTCTATTTAAGGAAATAATAAGATTTTGACGTCTTAAGTTCTGGTTTGCAAGTAGTATACAGGATCTTTCAAATGCCATTGCTGGGGTGCTAGTCTGTCGCATTATGGCATGCCGCATTTCCATCCTAATTTATGTCACTCTTTTATTTCATATAAATGGGCATGATTTGTACATGTTTGCATGTAACACATATGTAATAATGTTTTAGTGGTGTGAGAATGTATTTTGATTTATGTTTTGCTTTAAATATTACAGCTTTACATGTAAATAATCTAGGTTTAAATCTAAGAAATCTAAGAAAAAAAATCCCTAAAATGCATTGTTTTTAATCTTTAGCATTCCAAACTGTATATTGGAGCCAAAAGAACTGCCAATCCACCTCACATTTTTGCAATGGCTGACTTAGGATACCAATCTATGGTCACATATAATTCAGATCAGGTAAGGAGAGTCTTACTTCTCTAACTTACAGTCTAAGTCTCTAAATTTTTCTTAGAAATTTCCCTCATGGCTTCTTACGTGTCAGCTAAATTTTGTAAGGGTGCAGTCATCTCACAGTTCCTCTATCACTGTGCAGTGCATCGTGATTTCTGGAGAAAGTGGGTCGGGGAAGACTGAGAGTGCTCATCTGTTAGTCCAGCAGCTGACTGTGCTTGGAAAGGTACAATTTAATTTTTTTCTCTGTTCTTTCCCAAATATTTGTTATATTTCAGCACATAATATAATTGATTAGTTTAATAATCATTAAGTACCCACATTTAATAATGTGCCAAAGATATATAGAACATACCTGTCTTTTGAAAGTTTAAAATATAACAGACAATATTATAAGCAATATTTGAGGCTTATCTAACTTTTCTGTCTTATCAGGAAAAGTTTCTAATTGTGATTTTCTCTCTCTTTTTCCCCCAATACGTTCACTTGATACTTTCATTACTTTCCTTTTATTTCTTGCAGGTTAAAAAGGAGTGAAAAAAAACTCACAAAAAAATTCTTGTATTTATATATGCTAGCAATTATACATTAGAAATTGAAATTTTAAAGTGCCATTTATAATAGCATCAAAAAAAACCCCATAAACTATTTATACCTGAATCTTACAAAATGTGTTCAAGAAGTTGATCAATAAATCGAAGAAGACTTAACTAAATGGACACACACTATGCTCACGGATTAAAAGACAAATGAATAAGATATCCATTCATCACAAACTGATCTACAGATTCCATACATGTTTAACAAAAATCCCAGCAGGACTTTTTTTTTTTTTAGAAATTGATGAGCAGAGTCAAACATTTAAAGGAAAGGCAAAGGAACTAGAACAACAAAAACCACTTTGAAAAAAAACGTGGATTCATACTACCTGATTTTCAGACTTACTATAAAAGCTATAGTTGTTCAAGACAATGTGATATTAAAGAATGGATGACTTTTTAGTAGAACAGAATTGAGAGTCCACGCATACATTGCCTATTGATCTTTGACAAAGATACAAGGTCACAAGGCCAATCAATGAAGAAAGGGTAGCCTTTTTCAACAAATGGCACTGGAATAATTGGATATCCCTACATTAAAAAAATAAAGGAAACTGAACCTCAATTTAGACTCCACATACTATGAAAAATTATCCCAAAATGAATCATAGAACTAAAAATAGGATCCCAAACTACAAAACTTTCAGAAGAAATCACAGGAAAAATCCCTTGTAATCTTGGCCTAGGCAAATAATCCCTAGATATAAGATTAAAAAAATACTAATTATTATAAAAGAAGAAATTGCTTTTCTTCAAAAAATGAGAGCTTCTGCTCTCTGAATGACATGATCAAAATAATGAAAACATAATATTTTCACACTTGGAGAAATTATTTGCAGATTACATATCTAATAAAGGTCTTGTCTTCAGAATATATTAAAGAAAATTCTTAAATCTCAATAAGAAGAAGGTAAACAATCAATTAAAATGGGCAAAAGATTTGAATAATGCATCATCAAAGATAATATATAGATGGCAAATAAGCACGTGAAAAGATGCTCAAAGTCATTAGAGAAATGCTAATTAAAATCACAATAGGATACCATCACACACTTGTTAAAATGCTTAAATGTTTTTTTAAAAACCAACAATACTAAGTGCTGGAAAGGATACAGGGTAACTGTAGCTCTCTTCCATTGCTTGTATAGCCAAATGGTACAGCTACCTTAGAAAATAGTTTGGAAGGTTTATGAAGTTAAACTGTATACCATAGAACCCAAAGATCCTGCTCCTAGGTATTTATCCAGATGAAATGAACACTCATGTTCATACAACACCCTTTACCCAAAGAGGTTTAGAGGTTTTATTCATAATCTCCAAAAAGCAAGAACAACTGTTTTAGATAATGGGCATAGATAAACTGAGATATGACCATACAATGGAACATACTTAGCAATAAAAAGAAATTAACTACTGACATGCACAGTGAATCTCATTGGATGAGATTTGAGTGAATCTCAAATGCGTTATGCTAACTCGAAGCCAGATTGAAAAGACTACCTACAGGATGATTCAATTTATATGACAATCCTGTAAATTTAAAAGTAAGGATAGGAAACAGATCAGTGACTGCCAGGAACTGGAGATATATGAGAAAATTTTGGGGGGTGATATAATTGTTCTACGTGTTGATTGTAGTGGGAGTTACATGGCTATATACATTTGCCAAAACTCACAGAACTGCACACTAAAAAGGGCAAATTTTAAGGTATGTAAATTATATCTTAATTTTTTTAAAAAGGGAGGAGGGTTGAAGACAGAAACCTGGTTTGATATTTGAGTCCTTGAAAGATGTAAGGCAAGATTCACGTGTTTTCATTAGGCTAAAAAATCATTGTGTACAACATACCCCTGTGAAAATGATGATGATGATGATGTACCTAGTTATAAGTAGAGTCATGTTGACATTTCTGCCAATGGTGATTAAAGGAATCTGGTTACAAATGCACCAAAGGGGACACCAGGCCAGACCTGCCTTTATAAAAGGGCAAGGCCGTATAGAGTCAAAGCAACTGCTTAACCAAGTCTAATTCATTTTCAGAACAATAGTCAAAAGAATTCCATGGCTTCATATTAAAAATCAATTCATTGGTATTGATTAATATTCTCTATCAGGTATGTTGATGGGGAGTGTAAAAAGATTTTGTTCAATGAATT
Organism: Myrmecophaga tridactyla; assembly: GCA_004026745.1. NCBI lineage: Eukaryota > Metazoa > Chordata > Mammalia > Pilosa > Myrmecophagidae > Myrmecophaga > Myrmecophaga tridactyla. The sequence continues at coordinate 43,480 of PVIY010011544.1, forward strand.
AACATGACCTCTACTAAGCAGACCAGTGGCCCCTCAGGACTAGTATAGCCATAGAGACCCAGAAGGTGGAACTCCTTAGGGCTCTCGGGCTGATCCCTTCCCCGGTCCCTTGCCAATCAACATCCCATTCCTTATTTCTAGAATAAGTATCGTTTTCAAAGGATTTAAGGGCACTGAAATAAGATGCAAGTGTTTTGAACGGGAGACAGCATGCTTTCCTGGTTTAGAAGAGTTGAACACATTGTGTTAGTCAGGGTTCTCTAAAGAAACAGACCAACAGGAGAGATCTATAAGATGAAATTTATAAAGGTGTCTCCTGCAACCATGGGACATGGTAGAGCAGGCTGTGAAGCTGGCAAGGCTGGTGAAGGGTCTGGATGAACTCCACAGGAGAGGCTTGTGGTCTACAGAAGCAGTCAAAGAATCTCTCTTCTTCCTTAAAAGCCTTCAACTGATTGGATTATCTCATTGGTGGGAGGCACGCCTTAGTTGATCACAGATGTAATCAGCCACAGCTGCAATCAACTGGCTGAAGATTTAATACACTAACCAGCCAGGAAATATCCTTGCAGCAATGGTCAGGCCAATGCTTGCCTGACCAGATCACTGGGCATCATCACTTGGCCAATTGACACCAGAACCAAACCATCCCACAGGTGAATGATTTACTCAAGGACCTTCTGCGAGGGTCTTTGAAATTCTCTCTTAATCTGTGGGCCCATAGACAGGTTCTCATCTATAATGCATCAACTGCCTGTGAATGTTGTCTTGTAGGTGTTAGCAAATTTGTTTATCTAATGTCTTTATCTTGCTCCAGACCTAAAACTGATTTAATGTTAACTGGTGTGATTACATATATACATATGTAATCTCAAAATCCTACCCTTCTCAGACCTTGTTTTTTCTTTTTTCTTTTTTTTACTTGTCTTCTTGATTATTTTAAAATGTGGTTTCCAGAATGTCGTAAAGATTTACCGCATGCAGGAATGGGATGTTTGGTGGGTAACACTAACCTTTGGAATAAGCTGCCCTCCAAACCTTACCATGCAGAACAGTGGATGGAGATGTTATCACACCTTTTTCATGAGTGCAATGCCAGCCCACATCAACATTTTGCAAGAGCTAAGATGTGTCCCCTATTTCTTTCTTAGAAAATAACCCACAGGCCTGATAATGCCTCAAAACTCCACCATGAATCTCCACACCAGCGTGCCCTAGCTCTAATGTAGCTCATGCTCCAGAAACACCTACATCTCCGCCTTACTTGTAAAACCCCTATAGCTCTAACACAGCTGATCCCAGCTAGGGAATCACACTGGAAATAACCTGCTTGAGCTCATTTTACCAAGATGCGAATGACGGATAGCTCCTAAACCTCTAAGGAGACTTGTCTTTCTAAAAGAGACATTTGTTAACCCAAACATATTTACATATGTGTAATTTCAATAAAGTGGTTAAAAAAAAAGAACAAAAATGTAACATTTGCTTGAGGGAAAGAGAATAATGAAAAGGGGTAGGAAAAAATACAGGGCACCCAAGGAAGCTGCTGACTTGACTGCGGTTCCACCTTCCAATCCCCACTTCCAAGCCTGTCAGTTTTCATAGTTATTCCTTTCCTCTACTTCAGAATTCACAGATTATCTTTATTCTCTCAGTTATAGACTCAGCATCTTTCATGGAAGCAAGGCAAACAGCTCGGTTTAGGGGAGCAGCTGGATGGGGGCCCAGATGGGTAGAGGAGGAGTAACACAAACAGAGATGTGTAGACAGCTCATAAGCTGTTTGTAAATCAGGTACTGAACAGGATTGCATTTGAATAGAGAAAGTATAGAGTATAGGCAGACCTCATTTTATAGTGCTGCACTTTGTTGTGTTTCACAGACATTGTGTTTTCACAAATTGAAGGTTTGTGGCAGCCTTCCATCCAGCAAGTCTGTCAGCACTATTTTTTCAACAGCGTGTGCTGATTTCATGTCTCTGTGTCACTTTTTGGTAATCCTAGCATTATTTCAAAGTTTTTTATTATTAGATCTATTACAGTGATGTGTGATCTTTGAATTTTTTTTTTTTTTTTTTTTTTTTTTTTTTTTTTTTTTTTTTTTTTTTTTTTTTTTTTTTTTTTTTTTTTTTTTTTTTTTGCATGGGCAGGCACCAGGAATCAAACCCAGGTCCCCGGCATGGCAGGCAAGAACTGATCTTTGATTTTTGATGTTACTGCTGTCATTGTTTAGGGGCACCACAAACCACACCCATATAAGACACTAAATTTAATCCATAAATGTGTATGTTCTGAATGGCTTCACCCTCCAGCCATTGCCCCTATCTCTCTCTATTTCCTTGGGCCTCCTTCTTCCCTGAGACTGGACAAAATTGAAATTAGGCCATTTAGTAACCCTGCAATAGCCTCTCAGTGTTCAAGTGAAAGGAGAGTGACATGACTCTCACTAATAAAAAACTGGAAATGATTTAGCTTAGTGAGGAAGGCATGCTGAAAGCCAAGTAGGCCAAAAACTAGACTTCTTGTGCAAAACAGTTAGCCATGCTGGGAATATGGAAAAAGTTCTTGAAAGAAATTGAAAGTGCTACTCCAAAGAACACACAAATGATAAGAAAGTGAACCAGCCTTATTGGTGATATGTAGGAAGTTTTAGTTGTCTAGACAGAAAGTCAAACCAGCTACAACATTCCCTTAAGCAAAAGCCTAATCCAGAGCAAGGCCTTAACTCTCATGAGTTCTAGGAAAGCTGAGAGAGGTGAGGAAGCTGCGAAAGAAAAGTTGATGAGGTTTAAGGGAAGAAGCCATATCCAAAACATAAAAGTGCAAGGTGAAACAGCAAGTACTGATGTAAAAGCTGCAACAAGTTATCAGAAGATCTATATAAGATAATTGATAAAGGTGACTACACTAAACCACAGATTTTCAGTGTAGATGAAACAGCCTTCTATTACAAGAAGACGCTATTTCTAAGACTTCCATGGCTAGAAAGGAGAAGTCAACACCTAGCTTCCAATCTTCAGAGGACAGGCGGACTCTCTTCTTAGGAGCTAATGCAGCTGGTGACTTTAAGTTGACGGTAGATGCTCATTTATCATTCTGAAAATCCTAGAGCCATTAAGAATGATGCTAAATCTATTCTGCCTGTGCTCAGAAATGGAACAACAAAGCCTGGATGACAGTACATTTGCTTACAACAGGTTTACTGAATGTTTTAAGCCCACTGTTGAGACCTACTGCTCAGAAAAAAAAGATTCCTTTCAAAATATTACTGCTCATTGATATGCATCTGGTCACCCACCAGCTCTTATGGAGGTGTAGGAGATGTACAGTGAGGTTGATGTTGTTTTCATGCCTGGCCAACACAACATCCATTCTGCAGCCCATGGATCAAGGAGTCATTTTGACTTTCAAGTCTTATTTAAGAAGTGCATTCCATAAGGCTATAGCTGCCATAGAGATTAATTCCTCTGCTGGATCTGGGCAAAGTCAACTGAAAATCCTCTGGAAAGGATTCACCATTCTAGATGCCATTATAAACATTTGTGATTCATGGGACAAGGTCAAAATATCGACATTGGCAAGAGTTTGGAAGAACGTGATTCCAGCCCTTACGATGACTTGACTCCAGCCCTCAGGTTTGACTTTGAGGGATTCGTAGATTTCATGGAGAAAGTAAGTACAGGTGTGATAGAAACAACAAGAGAACTAGAATTAGAAGTAGAGCCTAAAGATGTGACTGAACAGCTGCAATCTCATGATAAAATTTTAATGGAGGAGGCGTCACTTCTTATGGATGAGCAAAGAAAGTAGTTCATTGAGATGGAATCTACTCCTGGTGAAGATGCTGTGAACATTGAAAGGACAACAAAAGATTTACAATACTATGTAAACAGTTGGTAAAGCAGTGGCAGGGCTTGAGAGGATTGACTTTTTTTTTATTTTGAAAGAAATTCTACTGTAAGTAAAATGCCATCAATGTAACATGCTACAGAGTAACTTTTTTATTTTTATTTAATTTTATTTTATTTTTGCATCGGCAGGCACCAGGAAATGATCCTGGGTGTCCGGCATGGCAGGAAAGAACTCTGCTATTGAGCCACTATTGCCCGCCCGCTACAGAGTAATTTTTCATGAAAGAAAGAGTCCATTGATGCAGCAAACTCATTATTGTCTTACTTTAAGAAATTGCCACACAAACCTAGGCCTGCATATAATTTATGTCCAAGAGCCATGCTCAGAGAGCCTCTTTTGTTGCTCAGATGTGGCCTCTCTTTAAGCTAACTCCACAAATAAACTTACTACCTTCCTCTCATATGTGGGACATGACTCCCAGGGGTGAGCCTGGCCCTTGCATCATGGGATTAACAATACCTTCTTGACCAAAAGGGGGAAAAGAAATGGAACAAAGTAAAGTTTCAATGGCTAAAAGATTTCAAATAGAATCAAGAGGTCATTCTGGAGGTTACCTTATGCAATCTTTAGCCAAATGTTATAGACTACCACTATATGCCAAGAATATGAATAGTATTCTTGAAAACCCTAGGGAGTGCCCTGGGCTCTATCTAAGAATCTATAAAAGCTTTTCTTAGGGAGTTTATTTTTTCAGAGATTTGGAGACTCCATATTGATCGTATGCCAGGCTCTCTAAGAACATCAACTAATTTCATTCCTCTACCTCATAAGGTCAACACCTCTTTCCTGTATGAAGAAGTAAAAATGGTCATTGCCCAGATATCCCTGAAGATTGAGAGAGAGATCAAATGAGAGGGTGGAGGTGTATCTGAGAAATTAAGATTTAATAAATAACTATGATACTAACTCATTATATAGATACTTTTGTTTTGTTTTATATATATATATATATCTGACAATACTACACTGTCTTATTTAACCTACTCTATTGAACATCTTAAAATTGGGTAGAATGAAATGCTAGTGGTCAGTAAGAGGGAGGGGTAAGAGATATGGGACATTTGGAGTTTTCTTGTCTCTTTTTATTTCTTTTTCTAAAGTAATGCAAATGTTCTAAAAATTATCATGGTGATGAATGCACAGTTATGTGATGATACTGTGAACCACTGATTGTATATTTTGGATAGATTGTATGGTATGTGAATATCTCAATAAAATTACATTTATATTTTTAAAAAGAGGGGGAAAAATGAAATTGCCACAGCCACCCCAACCTTCAGGAACCCCCACTCTGATCAGTCAGCAGCCATCAATATCAAGGCAAGACCTTCCACCAGTAAGATTAAAACCCATTGAAGACTCAGATAATGGTTAGCATTTTTCAGCAATAAAGTATTTTTAATTAAAATATGTACATTGTTTTTTAGACATAATGCTATTGTACACTTAGTTGATTACAGTATAGTGTAAACATAATCTTTGTATGTACTGGAAAACCAAAATATTCATGTGACTTTATTGTGATATTCACTTTATCACAGTAGTCTGGAACTGAACCCACTATATTGCTTGAGGTTTGTGTGTATCACTTTAAGAGAGCAAAGTGGGTGAATGCACACATGGAAGGTTGTAACATCTGTCAGTATACTGAGAACATGCTCCCAATGCTCACACCTCACAGATGCCTACCAGGGAAGGTGAGAGAATCTGTTACAGCCAATCCTCATTATTCATCGGTTCCATATTTGCAAATTCACCTACTCACTAAAATTTATTTGCAACCCCCAGATCAACAGTCATGATCCTTTCATGGTCATTCATGACATGTACAGAGCAGCAAAAAATTTAAGTTGCCCAAAGTACACATTCTCAACTGTTTCAATGTGACTTCTTCTTTCAGCTGTCACGGTGTAAACAAGTGCCCTTTTCACAGTATATTTAGTGCCATGTTTTTTGCATTTTTGTACCTTATGTTGGTGATTTTGCTGTTTAAAATGGCTCCAAATGTAATGCTGAAGTGCTGTCTAGTGTTCCTAAGTGCAGGAAGGCTATAAGATGTGCGTTATGGGCATGCATTAGATAAAGCTTCGATCAGGCAAAACCTATAGAGCTATTGGCCATGAGTACAGTGCTAATGAATCAACACCTCGTTTCATGAGCGCCAATTAACTGCCCCCAAGTATGATTTATGATCAAACTTGTTTCAATTTATGTTCAGCGGCTTTGTTTAAATTGTGCTGAAATATTCTGAAGGCAAAGATACTGTTTCTTGGTAGGGTAAATAGGTGTGGGGGTAGTCACTAATAGGCTGGTAAAACAAAGAACATCCTAGGGACGTGCAAATTTAAAAAGAAGCAAAAGATAACATGGTGTCTTTAAACAGAAACACACAAAATCAGTGCATTGATTGATTGACAGAATGCTGTCAATTATTTGAGGCTTGCAGAAACGTAACCCCTAGGAGTGATGGTTTAGTATTCACTAAGTCAGTATTCACTTTCACTTAGACGCTATAGACTATAACTAATGACAATGAGAACCAACTATATATTAAAAAATAGTTTAGATATATATTTATTTTATATACTTGACATTTTTTCTCTACTAGGCTAATAACAGAACCCTGCAAGAGAAGATTTTACAAGTGAACAATTTGATCGAAGCCTTCGGCAATGCCTGCACAATTATCAATGACAATTCCAGCCGATTTGGAAAATACTTAGAAATGAAATTCACCCCTTCTGGAGCTGTAGTAGGAGCACAAATTTCTGAATATCTTTTGGAGAAATCCAGAGTTATCCACCAAGCTCTGTAAGTTTCTATCAAATAGTCCTATTTTCTGGAAAACATAAACAAAGGCAGTGCTTCTGTTTTAATAGTTAAATGTCTTGTTCATTTGACAAACTAGTGTGAATCATGTACTGTGTACAAGGCCCTTATTATTAGAAAAAAAAGACAGCCGTCACCACTGTCTTACTCTCAAATGTGTTACCTCCCAGGGAGATGTTAATAAATAACTCAAAAAAAAAAACCCTCCGATTCCAGATAGAAAACCTAAGGCCAAAACAGACATGCTGACAAGGTAAAATCAGAATGAGAAGAGGGAATGTTTTTCCCTGACACAAAACTAGTATGAAATTTAACTAGAAATAACTAGGTCATTTTTTTTCCTTTTACATGCTGAATAAATACACCTTTGTATTAATTCTGTTCCTCCTGTGTTCATATATGAAGGGTTTAATGAAAGATTCAGGGATGGGCTTTACTGCAAGGGCAGTTATGGTGGCTGGCTGATTTCAGGCATCAGTATTAAGCCTAATGTTTTGATGTTAGCTTGAATGAGTTGAATGAATTTCCTTTTAGCATTTTTTAGCTGGATGACAAAGTTTTTCTCTTGTTCTAATGATTCCAAAATATCTTTGTTTTCCTTGAGGAAACTGTAGTCACAAGGTTAGATTTGTATCCTGGTGGTTATATATATAAATATATATATATATTTAGAGATGTTGGGGTTTTACAGAATCATCATACATCACATGCAGGGTTCCATACACCATCCCATCATTAACACTTTGCATTGGTGTGGAACATTTGTCATAACTGATGAAAGCACATTTTTATAATTAACTACGGTCCATGGTTTAACTTAAGGTTCACTGTGTTATGGAATTCCATGGATTTTTTTTTTTATTTTATTCTGGTAACATATAACAAACTAAAATGTCCTCTTTTAATCATAGTCAAATATATAATTCCATGCTGCTAATTACATTCTCAGTGTTGTGCTACCTGCTAACATCCTCTGCATTATTGTAGTGGCATGCCATATGTTAAACTCGTGAAAGCAGAAGGCCTTGCTATGTATTAGTACACGATGACTTAATATAAGCACCATCAAATTTTCCATTATTCAGTTTATGAGCAAACTATGAATCTAAGTTGCCTGGAGTCCAGCTGCTGAGCTCAGCCCTCAATGTGGAAAATTGCCCTTTCTTTCTCAATTCAGGATATGTACAGAACGATTATTAGACAAACATGGTTTTAAATCGAAGCCCCCTTGAGTAAGGGTCTTTAAACCTCAAAGACCCTTATAGGATCCTGGCTTTGCAGCTTACTAAGTGTGGGAGTTGAAACAAGTTTATATAACCGCTCTAAGCCCCATTTTTACCATCTTTAAACTGGAAATCGGAACAGCCCCTGCCTCCAATGCCTGGAAAGGGCTTGGCGCGGGAACAGCCCGCAGGAGGAACCGGGGAGGGCGCAGCAGTGGCAGTGCTGAGAGCAGGGATGAGTCGGGTCGCCCGCACAGATTCTGGGCGTCGAGGCTGTTCAGTGAAGGGCGCAGCTACACCCGCCGCATGCCCGTGGGCCCCACGCTTGGGGCGCGCGCGTGCCAGCACCCTGACGCCTCCACCTGGGGGGACCTCGGGGGTCCTGCGCAGAAGAGGAGAGGGAACTGTGGTCAGAACTCCAGGCCTGACCTCTGAGAAGCTCTTGGAGGCGAACTTCCCGAGACTGGGCAGCGGCCGCCGGGCGGCGCGGCGACAAGGGCCCCGTTAAGTGCCACGGGTGGCGGCCATCCGAACAGTCTTACTGGTCCTCGGTGAGGTATTTGCAGGCTGCGTTCCGGGAAGCAGCACAATCAAGGCGTGCTGTGAATTGACAAGGCCTTTTGTCCGCAGGCCTCAGGAACTCTTCTAGTTCTACAGCATGGTTTCCTGGGAAAAAAGCATCCCAAGTTCCAAATGAACAGCCAGGTTGGAACACAGCTCGGTTGTAATTTGAGACTAGCTGCCTTATCATGTATCATGAAAATGATTTTTCCATCTATTTTCATTTCTTCTTAATTTAACTGAATTTTTTAATTGCAGAGAATGTTTTTTTTGAAATCTTTGGAAATGAAAATATCAGAAATGTGATAGAATTCTTAGTAGACACTTTAAAAAAAAAAAAAAAAACTATAAATTTAATGTCTCTATCAGTCCAGCTCCTGGCAGGAAAGAGAAAATTCAAGAGTTTATCTGGGAGGACTGTTTACAGCCCCAAGTGGCATTAAAGGATCCTGAAGGGGTGGTGAGAATCTGCGGGCGAAACACACTGAGACACACTTATTCCAAGTATGCCGGGAAAGGCAAAGGCAGGGAACAGCACTGCGGAGCCTGGGGAAAGCCGGAGCGGAGGGACAGGGGCTGCAGACCCTAGCAGGGAGAGTGGGCTGGGGGCCGCCCCCTCCCTCCACTCTCCCATCTGTGCTTCCTATTGGCCAAACCCAGCTGAAGGGAGAGAGCAAGGGAGCCCAGGTGTTGCCCTGTATAGAAGTGAGCCTCGGGGTCAAAGGACAAGGCCAAGAATGGAGGGACCGAACGTGGCCAGACAGTTTGTTAAGTGAACTCATCCTTCCTTTTAAAGGACTAAGTTCTCTCCTCTTCTCACCTCTGCCCCTTCACCCCACCCCAATCCCTGAGTACATTTATCTCTGTATTACCTTTCTAGGGAGGCTGCAGTTACAGAGCTGATGACTCAATCAAATCCTTTCCTAAATGGAGAGGACTGCAAAGAAGAAAGTTTTTAAAGAGGCGATTTGATTTCAAGAAGAAAATGAACATATTGAAGTCAATGCTACATAATTCTTGTAAATGCAAATTATAGATGTTTCCACTACAGTTTTATCCTGTTACTGCAGTTCAGTTCGGCCAGCAGGGATTGACTTTCTCTCACGTGCCAGCCCTTTGCTAGTGTTTATAGAAGATGTGAAGGAAGGGGCAGACCTGGTGCTATCAACTGTGAAGGACGCAAAAGTAGGATTTCCAGCAATTACTCCAGCAGGCACTGACTAGGTGCTTCCATTCTCTCTCTTTCTTCTTATCTCTTCTCAATGACAACAAAGTATTATAAGGTATTATTGTTATCTGTTTATACAAGAGAAAACTGAGAGACCAAAAGAATTTTAATAATTTGTCTAATCTCAAAAAGCTAGTAAGATTTGGGATTTGAATCCATGTCTCCCTGTCTGATTCTAAAGTCTGTCATTCACTCACTCACTCACTCATTCATTCATTCACCTATCCAGTTGACAAATATTCATTGAGTGCTTATCATGTGTCAAGAACTGTACCAGGCGCTAGCGATCTAAAGCTGAGAAGGGTAAAATTCCTGTGTTAAGGCAGCTTTACTGTCTGCTGGAGAACTTATTCCTTTCCTTTGATGCAAAGCTTGCTGATCCCCTATTGGTTTCTAGTCCCTCAGCAAAGAAGGAAATAAGTTCCTGTGCTGGTTGAGAGCAGGTAGGTAGCAAGGGAGGGGAACTGAAGAGGAAGGATTATCTAGGGGGACAGAACCTAGGAAGAGGGAGCGATAATGAAAAACCCAAGGCCCCATTTCATGGATACCCCGTGAGCCCTGAAGGATGCAAAGCTTCAATGTTGGCCTTCCAAGCCTTTGGCTCGCCAGTTTGTCAAAGATTCCAAGGTTTCCCAGGTGGGTCAGGCTGCACCTGGGTGATGGCTTTGCCCACCTAGGATGCACAGGTGAGCCCCAGGGCACAGAACAGAGGCACACGCATGGAAGGTCGTTGCTTCAAATGGCTGAGAGGGGCTCCGAAGCAGAGTTAGGCAACCCACGACTGGGATGGAGACAGAGTCAGAGAAGGACAACGTGGTAGCTTGCTGAGCCCCTGGGACCTTCCAGTCACCTGGGCAGGTGTGCGGTGTTACAGGACCCTGTCTTCTGACCTGCAGCTTTAATGTAGTGTGGGGCAGGACAAGAGGTGGGCAGTCTCCGTGACTGTCTTCTTCTCTCATTTCTTCAACTCTGGTTTTTTCTCCACTGAAGGTCACTCTGTTTCCCATAGCATCTCCAGGTCGTGTCAAATTACAGTTCTCTGGAAATGTAAACTGATAATTAAACAGAAAACTGCTAATTTGTGTCTCTACATTTATGAGTCACTTCTCTAAATTGTACACTGCATCATTTAGCGTTAAAGGTATGACACATGGAGCCATCAGTGTGATTTCATTAGAACAAAGCAGATGGAATTATATGCCATGCCAGTCTCAGAGAAGTTCTATTACTTCATGGTGAGAAAAAATAAGAACGAAATTAAACTTTTAGTTGTGCTGTATCCTCCATCATCATATAAAATGTCAGTGCTTCATTAAGTGTGTCATTGGATGGAGGTGTAGAAGTGCAAAGATGACCAGTTCTGATCCAAAGGAGGTGCTGGGTCTCACTTTGGCATTGGACCCTATGGCCCCCTCCTTTCTGGGAACCCCCTTATCTTTCTGAATTACCATGACTAGATTCTCCTGACTCCTCTCGTTCTTCTCTGAAATTTTCTTCCATGACTTAGACTCATCCATCCATTTCCAAAATCTGTAGTTGTAAGGTCCGTCCTTGGGCTTTTCTCTTTTCTCTCTGTACTCTCTCACTTGAGAATTTCTTCTGACATGATGGCTTAAACAGAGAGCTCTGTGACACTAACGCCCAAAGAGGCACTTATCACTCTCTCCCAAGTTCAGATTTTCCATTTCCAGCTACCTGGATCTCCTGTTGCCATGTCACATTCAGCTGAATGCGCATTGTCCCCAAACTGTTTCTTTTCCCACAGGCACATTGTTGTGTGAATGGAAGCATCCCCCCCCCATTTATGTAAAACCACCAATTCTCCCTTAATGCTCCTTGTCTCCATAGTGGTGACACTGTGTTGAGTTAGTCTCTACAGTAACTCTAGCTCCTACCCTCTGCTTTCTTCTTCATCTGCTGCTATTTTATCGCAAGCCCTCATCACATCCAACCCAGACATTTAAAAAATTTATATTTCTTGGATGTTTCCAGGACTTAATGGAATTAAGCCTTCCTCATCTCAGAGGAGATCTCAACCCCAGAATGCATACTAATCAACAACATGACCCTTCCTGTTTAAATACAACAAGAAGAGATTTGCATCAGTCGTGTTGCCAAGCAGTGTGCTTCCACACCAAGCATTTTTATTAGTTAACCTTCAGAGAAGACTGAACAGAGTGACAAGTCCTTGGATGGGCACCAGTATCAAACCTTGACCCTGTGATTTTAAACACAGGGAGGGTGTGGTTGTGCCTTTAATGAACTTATGTACAAGCTACTGCTGCAACGGTTTGGGCAGAACCTTGAACCAAAGCGAAAGATTATTAAAAGAAATAAGAAACACAACTACAGATGTCTTAAATCTCCAAACATCTTTTACTCCAGCACTGGAAAAGTTAATATATGGGGACATCTGTTAGGAATATTTGAATTACCATTGATTCTGCTGCATACTTATAGAATAAATAATTTCTAAAGATGGAAAAGTAAACTTTCCAACTCAATTGATATTATACAGAAGAATATACCAGAGGAGGAGACCTAGGAGCGTTTTCAAGCCTTTCTTACCTTTTAAGTAAATACTTTATTTAGCATTACGCCCAATCGAGACGCACACTTTTCTCTGTTGCATGTATTTCACGTGGAGAAACATTCAAAGGCTCCCTTGCTCAAATGAAAACACCAGCCTAGTAATGTTATGCCTCTTCTGGAAATAGTTTCCTGACTCCCTAAGTTTACTGATTGTGGTGGTTGAATTGCATCTCCTAAAAGGATATGCTGAAGCCCTAATCCCCAGGACCTCATAATGTGAATTTATTTGGAGATGGGGTATCACAGTTGGACTTAGGCAAGTTAAAATAAGGTCATCGTAGCGTAGGGTGGGCCCTAGTCCAGGATAACTGGGGGCCTCATGAGACAGGAGGACTGGGCACAGGCAGAAAATGAGAGGAGATGCCATCCGCGACCGAGGCGCCGAGGCCCGGTGCCGGCTGGGAGAGCGCGGGGGAGCAGGTGCTTGCCGCAGGCTTCGGAGCCAGCGCGGCCCCCACGGGCCCGCAGCTCAGACCTGGGGCCTCCAGAGCCGGGTGGGAGGCCCCCACCCCCCACCCCCGTTTGTTACATTCTGCCACAGTGGTGTGGAGTGGGGAGGGCAAGGGGCGGGTGGGAGGGGAGACTGGCTGTCCTGGAGGGGGGTGATGAGAGGCCAGACCCTGGCCTGGCCAGGGTGCGGGGCGGGAGCAGAGGAGGGCTCCCAGGGTTCAGCATCCCGCCCGCGGCTGCTCCCACGCTCAGGCGGGGTGGGGGTGTGGGGCGGTGGGTCAACTGAAGGAGGAGGGACATAAAGAGAAATGAAGAGAGCGAGGCCGCAGGGTTTCAGGCGTTGGAATTAATTTGACCCCTGTGAGAGGAGAAAAATAAGAGCCCCCCCCCAGCCCCAGGAGCGGGTGATAACGGACTGAGGAGTCAGATGCGCCTTTAGGTGCCCCTAAAATGGGGAGGGTGAGAGGGGATTGCCACCAGGCAGGTACAAAGTCCAATGTCTCCCAGATGGCCCCCAGGGTCAAGAAGCAAAGCTGGGCTGAGGGGGCCACAGGGAGCAACGCAGAGCTCAGGGCGCTCACCCTTCTCTTCAAGGTACTTAAACTTGAAGATCTCCAGGAGAAAGCGTGATGGATCCCAGGAGCCCACCCGAGCGAAAGGAGGACCCGGGGGTGGAGGGAGCATTAAGGCCCCAGGAGCTAATGGGGGGCTCCTTGAGCCAGAGACCACCTTGCTGTGGCCTACACTTCCTTCACTGGGGTGTTCCCGCCTGCTGGGTCTGGAGATGCTCTTTATACACGGACCCACAGGACTACAGGAGTTGAAACTTATAAGAAAGAAATCATCCCTATGGGTGAGAAAGCTGAGCCCCAGCAAGGCACAGTACAAAGGTAGTTAATGACATTGGCTTTGGAGTCCACCAGACCTGGTTTGAGTCCAGTTTGGCTCCCGTCTCTGTGACCTGGGGGGATCTGAAAGGCACTTTAAGCCTCAGTTTCCTTGTCCATAAAAAAGGGAATCCATGCCCACCTTTGGGGGTAGGCAGGTCCCTGAGATAACCTCCCACTTGTCACAGCTGGCGTACTCTGTATATCATGTATTTGTGTTTGTTTATTCTGTCTGAGCCACTGATGGGTAAACTCTGAGAAGTCAGAGATTTCTGTCTCTTTTGCTCCAGTGTCCCCAGTGCGGAGACCGTGCCTGCTGGTCACTCTTAGATAGGGGCCGGGCGATGCCTCTGACGTGCTTAGCACTGTGCTTGGAATGTGGTGGGCTCAGGTGGGGTCAATAACGACAGCAATCACAACCACAAAAGGTCGGAATCCAGGATTCAGGGAGCCCACGCTGGCACCCCCAGTTGGCATCGTTTTCGTAATTACGTTGCCTAGTAATGTTAACAACTAATAAATATTCCTACTCATCACCAAAATGACATGTTCTTTTATGTGGTTTTCAGTGGAGAAAAAAACTTTCATGTTTTTTACTACATCTATGCTGGTTTGGCTGAAAAGAAGAAACTAGCCCACTATAAACTGCCTGAAGATAAGCCCCCCAGGTAACCCAGGAAGTTGTACTTTCAGAAATAATGCTTCCACTTTCCCCTCAATTTTAGATTTTGACCCTTCCTTTTATATATTTTTTCAGGTATCTACAAAGTGACCACCTCAGAACCGTGCAGGATATGACGAATAATATTTTCTACAAATCCCAGTATGAACTGATAGAGCAAAGTTTCAAAGTCATAGGTTTTACAATGGAGGTGAGTATGAAAGAACAATTGAACCACTGTGAGAAGTATCTTTTTATCATCACTAATCATAAGAGTTAGTGTTTGGTAAGTGAGTAATATGTGCCAGGCATTGTGCTATCTGCTTTACATGGATCATCCCATTTAATTACTGAAACAACCTTACAAATAGCTAGAATTACTTTACAGATGAGGAAACAGTGGCTTTGCGATATAATTGGATTTGGCTTTGTTCTTAATCATTTATTGTACTTACAAGTTCATCCCCATATGTATATACATACATATATACAATTTTATATAAATGCATTGATGTGATCACTTTACATGTTTCCTTTAACTGTAGTCTTTTTAAAATAAGACCTTGAGGATGCAATTTACATACCATGCAATTCACCCATTTAAATGTACAGTTTCACAGTTGTCAGTATTTTCACAGACTTGTGCAACCATCATCACTGTTTATTTTAGAACATTTGTACCACTTGGAAGAGAAACCTCATACTAATTAGCGGTCACTCCTCCCACCCCTATCCCCAGCCCTAAGGAACCATTAAATATATTTTTAATCTCTATGGATTTACCTTTTCTGGACATTTCATATAAATGGGCTCATATAATATGTGGTTCTTTGTGACTGTGCTTTTTCACTTATCATATGTTTCCAAGGTTTATCCATATTGTAGTATGTATCAGTACTTTGTTCCTTTTCATTATTCAGTTGTATTTCATTGTATGAATGTACCATGTTTTAGTTATCCATTCATCAGATAATGGATATTTGAGTTGTTCCCACCTTTTAGCTATTATGAATAATGCTGCTATGAGCATTTATGTACAAGTTTTTGTGTGAATATTAGTTTTCATTTCTCTTGGGTATACCTAGGAATGGAATTGCTGAGTCATATGTTAACTCTAAGTTTAATCTTTTGAGGAATTACCACTGTTTTCCAGAGTGGCTGCACCATTTTACATTTCCATTTGTAGCATATGAAGATTCCAATTTCTCTACATCTTCCCTAACACTTATCTGTTGATGTTTTGTTGTTGTCATCGTTATTCTTTACGACAGCCATCTTAGCAAGTGTGAAGTTGTGTCTCATTGTGGTTTTGGTTTGCATTTCCCCGTTCCTAATGGTGTTGAGCATCTTTTCAAGTGCTTATTGTCCGTTCGTTTATCTCCTTTAGAGTAATGTCTATTTGGCTCCTCTGCCCATATTTTAATTGGATTATTGGTCATTTTTTTGAATTGTTACAGTTCTTCATGTATTTCAGATACAGGTCCATTATTGGATGTTTGATTTGCACAAATTTTGTCCCGTTCCATGAGTTGCCTTTTCACTTTTTAGATGGTTCCTCTAGGCACTTCTTTTTTTCATTTTGATGATGTTCAATTTATGTATTTTTTCTTTTGTGGCTTGTTCTTTTAGTGTCATGTATAAGAACCTTTGCTTAAACCAAGGTCACATAGATTTAGCCTGCATTTTCTGTTAAGAGTTTTATCATTTTAGCTCTTGCGTTCAGGTTTTTGACCCATTTTGAGTTACTTTTTGTATATGGTGTGAGGTAGGGTCCACCTTCATCACTCTGCATTTGAGTATCCACTGTTCTGCACCATTAGTTGAAAAGTCTGTCTTTAGCCTATGAGTTGTCTTGGCACTCTTGTATAAAACAATTGACCACAAAATCAATAGGTTTATATCTGGACTCTCTATTTTATCCCTTTGGTCTGTATGTCTTTCTTTTTGCCAATACCACACCATCTTGACCACTCTGACTTTGTTAAGTTTGAAATAAAAAAGTGTGGGTTCTCTGACTTTGTTCTTTTTAAGGTTGTTTTGGTCATTCTCAGTCCCTTGAATTTCCATATGAATTTTAGGATCAGCTTGTCTGTGCAGTTCTTTTTGCTTTTTTTTAACTTCTTTCTTGTTCAGTTCACCCTGTCCTTTCTTACCCCTCTTCTACCCACATCTACTCCCTTTCTCTTCCCTCAGCTAAGGAATGCTAACAACCTAGTCTCCCTGCTCATAAAGTCCTACTTACAAATGCTCACTCACAAACATATATATCTGAAGGGATTGCTGTTTTATTAAAATGGGATTATATTACATGTACTTTTCTCTATATTTTTTTCTTACTGAGCAGTACCTTATGAAAACCCCTTCAAATCATTTTTTTTTTAACATGGGCAGGCACCGGGAATCGAACCCAGGTCTCTGGCATAGCAGGTGAGAACTCTGCCACTGAGCCACTGTGACCCATCTGCTTCAAATCATTTCGTATAGCCCTAAATCAAACCTCATAAAGGGAGCATGTCCTGGCCATGTACCACCATAATTTATTCCACCATTCAGCTATTCCTGGGCCTTCCCCACTAGTAATGTTTCCAGATCTTTACCACCATGAGCAAAACTAAAGTTATATCCTTATTTATTACTGCCTTTATTTCTACAGGATACAGCCCAGAAGGGAGATTGCTGGGGATTGCATGTATTTTAAATTTGAGTAGAAATTGCAACATTACTTTCCCCAAACCCTAACATTCCACATTTCCACCAGAAATATATGTGAATATTCCCATCTACCCCCAATCCCTGCCAGCAATGTGTTGCGGCTTTTTAAATATTTGCCAGTCTGGTGGGTAAAAGTAACATCCCATTTCAACTTTGCATATCCGTAACTGTGAATTTGAACATTTTCACATTTGTTTGCTCTTTATGAATTGTATATTTATATATTTTGCCCATTTTTACTGTTACTCTGGCAGTTTATGTCAATTTCTAAAGTACTCATTGAATAGTGAAGGTACTATATTTTTCTATGATTTATGTTATAATTTCCCAGCTGTATAGTTTTGAATGACTTACTTTATTTACTGTATTGTTTTCATTGCATTGTATTGTAATGCAAACATTTTGTTTAAATTTTTTACATTCAAACAAGTTTATCTTTTTGTTATGACATCTGGGTTTCTAGTCTTGGTTAAAAAGTTTTCTTCTGTCCCTAGATTGCACATGTAGTCTTCTAGATTTTCTTGACACTTTTAAATATATTTTTAATTCACCTGAAATTTATTTTTTATATGGTGCCAAATGGGACACTTTCATTTTCTTCCACATGAAGAGGTAGTTACACCAGCACTATTATAAATACTCCATACTTTTCCCACTGGATTGAACTATCATATATGAAGTCCTTATATAAAACAGAATCTATTTCTGATATCTTGATTCCATTCACCAATTTGTGTTTCTCTATTCTATATGATACTCTGTTGATTTGATTAAAGTGGCTTGGCAGTATGTTTTTTAATACCAAGTAAGGCAAGTCCTGCTTTCACTCTCTTCATTTCTTTGTTCTTCTTTAGCTTTTGTTTGTCTATATGAACTTTAGAATCAATTTATTCAATTCTCTAAAAGCCCAGTTGGAATTCTACTTAGAACTGCATTGAGTTTATATATTATTTTTGAGAGCATTGTCAAGTGTCTTCTCATCCAAAAACATGATATGCCTTCTTATTTGTTTAGGTTTTGTTTTGAGTGCTCAATAATAAATTATACTTCTCTTCACTAAGGATTGTGCTTTGTTTTTAATTTATTTGTAATTATGTTATGGTTTTGATATATTCTAAATGGAATATTTTTCTATTAATAGAATTTTTAGATACTAATATCATCACAAAAAAGAATAGTTTTCACCTTCTGATATTTTATCAACCATAACTTTTTTTATGGCCACTTAGATCATCTAAGACTTAGGGTTTAATCAGTATTAAATAATAACAATTATACCTTGCCTCCCTGTCTAATTTCTGATTTTAAGTAAAATGCTTTTAGTGTTTTGCTATTATTTGTGATAGAATCTTTATCACTATTGGGTAATATCCATTTATTCTTGTTTGACTTAAAGTTGTTATTAGGAGTGCATGCTGAACTTTATCAAATGTCTTTTCAGCTTCACTGAGATAATCATATATTTTCTTTCAGCAGTTTGATACCTCATATTATGTTGATACAATTTTTAATATTCAAACATGCTTACATGCCTAGAATGAACTCACTATAATAAACTGTATTATTTTTGTTTGGTTGGTTAGTTTTTATTTTTTATTTTTTATTTTTATTAGAGAAATTATGGGTTTACAGAACAATAATGTTTAAAATACAGGATTCCTATACACCTCTCACCACTAACAGTTGCACTGATATGTAAATTTCGTTACAAGTAATGATTGCATGTATTTGTAATTCTATTATTTTTTTATCAGTAGTTACATTTGTTACAATTGATGAAAAATATTAAAGTAATACTATTAACTATCCTCCTTAAGGGGTATTATGATGGTTAGGTTCTGGTGTTAATTTGGCCAAGTGATGATGCCCAGTTGTCTGTCAGGTAATCACTGGCCTGACCATTGGTGCAAAGATATTCCATGGCTGGCTGATAAACCAGAAAGCTGGTGTATTAAATCAGCAATCAGTTGAGTGCATCTGTGGCTGATTACATCTACAATCAGCTAAGGCGGGTCTCCCAACAATGAGATAATCCAATCACTTGAAGGCTTTTAGGGATGAAGAGAGACTGTTTTGCTACTTCTTCAGCCAGCGAGACTCTTCTCGGAGTTTGTCCAGACCCCTCATGAGAGCTGCCAGCTTCATAGACTACTCTAGGGTATTGGATTTTTCCATTCCCATGGTTGTGTGAGACACCCTTACAAATCTCATATTTACAGATCTCTCCTGTTGGTTCTATTTCTCTAGAGAACCTTGACTAATACAGGTGCATTTTCCCTATATTCCCAACCTGTTATTTTTTTCATGCATGTTGTCATGGTCGGGTTTGTGTGTCAACTTGGCCAAGTGGTGGTATCTGTTTGTCTGGTGGGGCAGGTGCTGGCCTGTCTGTTGAGATGAAGACATTTCATGGAATTAAATCATGATCATGACAGCTGCAAACACAACTGATTGCATTTGTGGTCAGCCGGGAGCAGTGTCTTCTGCGATGGGTGATGCTTAATCTAATCACTAGAAGCCTTTTAAGGAGGATTTAGAAGAGACAGACTCTCTTCCTGCTTCAGCCAGTGAGCGTCTCCTGTGGAGTTTGTCCAGGCCCTCCTTTGGAGTCTTCAGCTTCAGACCCTGCCCTGTGCATTTTGGACTCTGCATTCCCATGGGCACATGAGGCATATTTATAAATTTTATATTTGCGAGTGTTTCCTGTTGATTCTGTTTCTCTAGAGAACCCTAACTAATACAACTTGGTACCAGGAATGGTTCTTAAGAAACAGAGTCTTCAAAATGGGTTTTTATGAATGGCATTCTACTCTGACTGCCACTAAGAAATCTGATTCCCATAATCAGAATGACACTCCCAATCCATGGAGTGAGTTGGCAAAAGATTATGGTCAAAATATCACCATTTCATTCTCCTAATTCTTCACTTGTACAAAGCCAGGCTCTGGGGGATAATGTTTTTGACACCTTTTTGGAGTTTTTTGAAAATAAGAGGTATAGAGATGTTCACTGGTTGTTGTTAGATACACTGGCTACATTAAAGAGTGAAAGGGATGGGCTCAAGGTTTCAAATGAGAAGCTTAAGTGCCATCTGACAGATGTAGAAGTTTCTGTGAGTATCCTGAAGGAAAATCTTATTTCCTGTAGCCATAGACTTGAGATCTCTGAAAATCAGACTCAGAATCTTATTGTTAGAGTAGCAACTTTACAACATAAACTGAAATCTCAATGTTGCATGGTGTCTGCTGTTAAAGTGAGGGCATTGATTGGAAAGGAGTGGGACCCTGAAAAATGGGATGGTGACATATGGATTGATAATGATGTCGGGGGTGAGGTTGAAACCCTAGGCCATGCTGAGTCTTCTCTAGATAATCTGTAATAGTCTGCCCTGAGGACATAGCCGCCCCACCTCTTAGCCTGCCTTGAGGAGTTGGTCACCCAACCTCCTTCTGACGGGATTAGCCCTAGAGTGATTAATCCTGTTTCACCAAATGAAACTGCAAATGAATGCCTTAAAGCAAATGGCTTGGAAGATACTTCTAATTCTTTTCATGACCTACCTCCACCACCCTTCATTTCTTCCGACCTATAACTAAACTAAAGTCCCAACAGGTCCCTAAAGGTGAGGTACAAAGTATCACTCATGAGGAGGTACATTATACTCCAAAAAAACTGTTTGAGTTTTCCTATTTATATAGACAGAAATCAGGGGAATATGTGTGGCAATGAATTTTAAGAGTGTGTGATAATGGTGGGAGGAATATAAAGCTGGATCAGCCTGAATTTACTGATATGGCCCACTAAGCAGAGATTCTGCATTCAATGTTATAGCACGAGGGGTTAGAAAAGGTATTAACAGTTTGTTTGGATAGTTGGTTGAAACATGGATCAATAGTGGCAAACATTATCTGAGGTTGAAATGCCAGAACTGCCCTGGTATAATGTAGATGAGGGGATCCAGAGGCTTAGAGAGATTGGAATGTTAGAGTGGATTTATCATGCAATGCCTGCTCTTACACCCCAGGAATGTCTGGAGGATGCACCTTTTATCAGAACAGTGAAAAATAAATTTGTGAGACTAGCACCATCATCCCTGAAGAGCTCTGTAGTTGCACTTCTCTGTAAGTCTGATATTACTGTGGGAACTGCTGTCACTGAGCTGGAATCCTTAAACACAATGAGGTTGACTGGATCCCGAGTTGGCAGAAGTCAGGTGGCAGCACTTAATCACCAGAGACAGGGTAGACGTGGCTATTATAATAGACAGCAAACTCAAAGCAGATGTCAAAATTATATGACTTGCAGAGATTTATGGCATTGGCTAGTAAATCATGGGGTACCTAGAAATACAATAGAAGGGCAGTCTACTAAATTCTTGTTTGAGGTGTATAAACAAGAGTTCTAGGTCAAGTGAACAGAAGTCTAACCTGAATTACAAAAACACAGAGTCATGGCCCCATAATCAATTTCCAGACTTGAGACAGTTTACAGACCCAGGCCCCTTGAATGAAGGGGAAGCCAGGTCCCTTTGGGGGAGAACCCTGTTACACTGCCACAAATTTATATTGTTA